>SJYX01011289.1:188384-280664 GCA_006410675.1 Oreotragus oreotragus | reverse complement strand
ACACACACACACTTGGCCTCTGCACACCCACCACACCCACACACAGCCTCTGTCCACACCCACCACACCCACACACATGGTCTCTGTCCACACCCACCACACCCACACAGCCTCTGTTCACACCCACCACACAGAAACACACACACACACTTGGCCTCTGCACACCCACCACACCCACACACGGCCTCTGCACACCCATACACACGGCCTCTGCACACCCACCACACCCACATACAGCCTCTGTACACCTACCACACACACACACGGCCTCTGCACACCCACCACACACACATGGCCTCTGCACACCCACCACACACACATACAGCCTCTGCACACCCACCACACACACGGCCTCTGCACACTTACCACACACACGGCCTCTGCACACCCACAACACACACACGGCCTCTGCACACCCACCACACCCACATACAGCCTCTGCACACCCACCACACACACACACACGGCCTCTGCACACTCACCACACACACGGTCTCTGTCTGCTTTAGTCCTGAAGTTTCACTTGATACCAGGTTTATGCACAAAAGCCTGTAGAGGTCACACGCACCTGCACGCACCCCGCTGCAAGGTGAAGGGCCTCTGGGTCAGCACGCGTCTGCTTGGCCCTCGTGTTCACCTAAACAGGGCTGTCTCTTTAACGGCCCAGCCTCTGCTCCCGCCTCCGGGGCCGTAGCTCCTGCGTGTGCCTGTGGTTCTGTGATGGTCCCTTGCTGAGCAGTCCCCCTCCCTGGAGAGCCCCAGGCCCCGAGTCTGGCCACATCCCCTGCACACCTCTGCTCTCAGTCACCCCGTCCACGACGCCCCAGCTTTGTCTCTGTGAGTTTTGCACTTGTCCACAGTGTAGCAGTGTGCCCGCTGTGGTGTTGACCCTTGGAGGAGAAGAAGGAGCAGAAGAGGGGTGGTCAGCACTCTGTGGCCAGAGGCGGGGTGGTGATTCATACAGATGGGGGCCGCCTCTGGGGAACTCACTGGGCCGACAAGTCCTTGCTCAGGGTCAGAGCAGAGCGGGTGTCAGCCCTAGGGGCCCATCAGAGTGGCGCTGCCTCCGTGGGTTCAACACCAGGAGAACCCCAGCACTTAGATTTTCCCACATGGAAATCTTGAGAACTCTCACTCAGGCAGGCCTGCTGGCACATTGGGTGTTTTCAAGGAGGGTCCCCAAGCCTCAAAGGCGCCCTGTGGTCATTCCTAGCTTCCCATCCCTGCAAGCAAGGACCTGAGGAGGACAGAGTGCCCGCCCGCCCGGGCCCAGGGCTGCTCCTGACCAGTTTCTGTGCTGGATGAAGGAAGGACTGGACTCATTTGTAGATTGTGTTTCCCTTGCTTCTGCTTTTCCATTTCTTGTATTTTTTTTCCTTTCCTCCTGTTGTTCCTTTCTCACTTTTATGCTTTTTGTCCACTTCCACCTTCTCTCTGTCCCTCCCCACTTCCAAATGCCTCCTCCTCTCTGTCCGTCTCGTCTCCTCCTCCTCCTTGTTTGGCCCTTTTTGAAGTTGAGCCCAGTGGCGGGACTCCACGGCGTAGACCTCTCTCCTTCTGCCCTTGCTGTGTCCAGGAAGGTAACGTAACCCCCACCTCCTCCCCGCGGCCTCTCAGGGGCGTAGCGACACTAGTCAAGCAGGGACCCGAAGCCCAGCTCTTTCTCTTCTTCCTCTGACACCTGGTAGCCCTGTTACAAACCCCTGAGTATGTGGCAGTCCCTCAAAAGGTACAGTATCCCTTCGACTGTCTCGGGGGGACTGGGGAGTGGGGTGAAGCCGGGGAGCAGGTCCAGCCCTCGGGCCGCTCGGGCTGCAGTGACCACAGCTCCAGACCACCACTCGTGGTCGGGCCCTTCCGCCTCATATCCCGGGACGTGGGCGAGGAGCCCCCACCCCGAGGGCAGTGATTTGTGCTGGTGGAGTCGAGGAATACTGTCCTTGCAAGACTGGTCTACACGGATGCCCCGTTCTTTCCAGACAAGCACTGGAGGCAGACTTCTTTCCCTGTGTCTTGCTGAGTGTGTGTATTAATTCTGTCTGGTTTGCAGTCTGTTGTGGTGGTGATTGTCGTTGACCGCATGCGGGCGGGGCCGGGGAGTGTGGCTCCTGCTAACCCGCTAACCTTCCTCTTCCCTCCCTGGCGCTCGCTCCCCGCTGACCGCCACCAGCCACGTCCATCTCGGCCATCCCTCTGGAGCTGGCTCGAGCAGTGAGGGAGGCGTCCTGGTGCCCTGAGACCCCCCTCCACGCCCCGTGGGTGCCCCGTGCAGAGCCGCTCAGTAAGGAGCGGCACAGCTGGACGGGGCTGCTTTCAAAGCCAAAGAGCCGAGTTTCTGGGGGACAGGGAGAGCTGACCCAGTACCTTGCTCGTGCTGCACAGGGGCCAGGGCCCAAGACGGCGCAGTGCAGGCGTGCCCTGCCCTCGCATGGGGTGGGAGGCCGGGTCCCTGGGTGTGAGCTTCCTGGGAGAGGACTTCCGACCCATGCCCCCAAAGCTCAGAAAGACCTCTTAGCTCAGCTGTGAGCAGACTTCAGGGCCCGTGAGCACATGGTGTCCATGGCAGAGGTATCGGCTGTGCTCATGTAGTTCCCTAGAAAGACAGCCCCCAGCTTCCCTGAGACTGCGGGCGGCTTGTAATCCAAAAACAGCCAAGGGGCACCACAGTCTGGTTTCTGCACCGGGGCGGGACCCACCACGGCTGTGGGCTTCCTGGTGTCCCCTCCGTGGTGTGGCTCCTTGGAAGCTCTTCCTTCCCTCCCCCTGCCGCAGCTGAGCCCGAAGGGGGTCAGGCCACTGCTGGTGGAGACGGGTGTTGGCTGAGGGGGTGCAGGCAGCTGAGTGTGAGTGGCCGCGGCCCTGGAAGCTGCGGCTGGGCTTGGATCAGAGCTGGGAACCTGTAATCTCCCTGCCCTGGGAGAGACCCCCCAACCCCCATGTCTCCTGGGGCTGTGCTGCCATGCGGCGCCTGAGGGGCCACAAGGTCGAGAGAGGCACCTCCCTGGTCAGGATGTCAGAAATGAGGCGGCCTTGGGTCAGTGGCCACAGCGAAATGCTGCCCCTCACTCTGTACCAGAAAGCAAGGCTGAGTGCTTCTCGTCTGCCATCTGCCTCTTCATTAGACTGGTCTCCTAGGACCTAGGACCTAGAGGACCTACGACCCAGCGAGTCCCAAATACATGTGAAGTGAATGGAAAAGAGAGAAAAGGAGGGCAGAGCACTGACAACCTCCCGCAGAGAAAGCAAGTGGTCCAGCAGGAGGGTCCAGGCGAGCCGCTGGGGGGTGAGGGCCAGCCGAGGGGGACAGAGGAAGGCAAAGGGTGCCCTCAGGCTTGCGTGGCGCCTTTGTGGCCCCAGGCATCTGGGCCTGGCCTGGGCGCGGCGGGCAGCCCTCCGCCTTTGTCCCCGTGTGACAGTCCTTGGCGGCAGACAGCAGCACGGGCCCGACACGCCCTCTCTCGGCAGGCATGGGCAAGAAGGACGACCCCAAGCTGATGCAGGAGTGGTTCAAGCTGGTGCAGGAGAAGAACGCCATGGTGCGCTACGAGTCGGAGCTGATGATCTTGTGAGTTCCCGGGCAGGGGTGGAGGGGGGCGTGGTCCCAGGGCCTGCTGCAGGAGCACAGCCCCTCCTAGTGTGGGGGATGAGGGCTGTGCCACCCCCACCAGTCAGCTCCTTGTTTCCCTTTCCCCCCAAACCCCCAGTGCTCGGGAGCTGGAGCTGGAGGACCGGCAGAGCCGGCTGCAGCAGGAGCTCCGCGAGCGGATGGCGGTGGAAGGTAGGCGGCGCGGGGTGGGCATGGGGGCGGTTGGGGCAGGCCCCCTGCCTCTGCCCTGCGGAGGACTCACCCTTGTGGTTCTGCCCAGACCACCTGAAGACGGAGGAGGAGCTGGCGGAGGAGAAGAGGATCCTGAACGAGATGCTGGAGGTGGTGGAGCAGAGAGACGCCCTGGTGGCCCTGCTGGAGGAGCAGCGGGTGCGGGAGAAGGAGGAGGACAAGGACCTGGAGGCCGCCATGCTGTCCAAGGGCTTCAGCCTGCACTGGTCCTGAGCCCGCCCAGCCCTGGCCGGTCTGCGCGTTGCCCAGATCCCCCTCCAGGACTCCAGGTCTGAGAGGGCCTGGCGCCTCTGGGGAGTTTGCACTCAGGTCCACGTGGCTCTGAGAAGGGTTCAGGCTTCTGAGCTGTGGGGAGCCCTGGGTGGAGCTGGTTGTCCAGCAGCTCAGCCTCCTTGGAGGAAGCCCCCTGCTCGCCCACTCCAGGGCGCGAGACTGGGGGCATGCCCAGGGAAGGTGCCTGGGAGGATGCAGTGACCCCGCTCCCCTGCACCATGCAGAAGTGGACGAGAAGCCCAGCCCACACCCCAGGCCTCCTGGCCGTGCCCTGCGGCTGCTGCATTTGCTTTTAATTCACAACACTGGAAAATACTGACTTTGGGGTCGGGTGGGGCCCCGAGTTCTGGCCCCGCCAGCAGGCTGGCCTTGTCATAGATGCCTTGCGGCAGGTGGGAGGCCGTCCTCTACGCCTGGTTCCTGTGCTTGCACCAGACGAGGCTGACAGCCTGGGAGATGCAGCCTCTGGGGACCCTCTTTGTCAATTAACTTATTTTTTTATACTTGAAGCAGCTTCACTTTTGTATCTTTACTAGGACCCTCATGCCCCGGCGCCCGGGTCGGGGCGTGGAGCTGGGTCCCAGCTGACTGCGCTGCCCTCCATTCGTCACCCCCTTCTCCCTGGGGCTGACCGGAGCCCTCCTGTCAGAGAGACTCACCCCCTTCTCCCTGGGGCTGACCGGAGCCCTCCTGTCAGAGAGACCCCGTGTGGGCCCCGCGCGCTGCTCCCGGCCCCTGTGCCTGGCCCAGGTGTCCGTGTCTGCATCGCTCACTCATCAAGGATGCACTTGAGCTGCTGGAGGCCAGGCTGCTGGCCAGGTACTGCTCAGAATCCTCCCTGTTGAAATCCCAGGTCCATAGGACCCGTGTTTTTCTCCGTTTTGGAGCCAAGGTCTCATCTCCCACGTGACTGAAGATGGTTCAGGCCACGGCACCAGCGTGAGGGACCCTGCTTGGTGAGGCCCGGACCCAGCACCCAGAGCTACAGTGACAGCACACAGGTGGGACTCTGGTCAGGGAGTCACACACACACACACACACACACACACGGCAGCTTCTGCCCAGCCCCCCACTCACGCCTCTTCATGGGGAGGCACGGAATGAGAAACACCATGGAGCCAGCTCGGGCCGCGGTTCGGCCAGAGGCTGACCGTGTCCAGCTCCCAGAGTGGTCAGAATCTGCAGCGGCCGTGCCCACCTGCAGAGGAGCTCAGTCGGTGCTGGGCCTGTCCTGAGGCCCTCCAGCCCACCTGGTGGAGCAGGACCACATGCTGGAAAGGGAGGCTGCAAGGGCAGGATGAGGGGCATCCACACCAGCCTCGGAACGTCCTTGGGGAACCACATCGTGCCTCAACTTGAACACATTCATTCTTACTGCAAAGGAGCAGAGAACTGTCTTCTTCTTGAGTCTGTCCCAAAGCTGTCATCTGTCACCCCCTGGAATCCAGGGGGCTCATGGCTCGGACCCTTACTTCCTGCTTGTTGAAGCAGAGCCTCTATTTCTGTTCTCCTTTCTTAACAGGGGAGCAGAGGGTGTTCTAGATTCCATCTTTAAACCCCAGCTTTCCAATAAAGCTGGGCTTGGGGCAGGATTCATTGCCTGTGTGGCCTTTTCCAGCCCTTCCCACCTGCCACCCGGTGCACCGTGACTGCCAGGCCCATCCCACGAGCCCCTGCCCACCCAGGACAAGAACGCATTTATGAAGTAGCCAGAAGGGACACGGCACCGCCCTGTGGAAGTGCACCGTGCCTGCCAACATGAGGAAGGCCTGGAGCTGCAGAGAAGCTCAGAAACACTCCCCAGCTCCCTTCCGCGGCGCTGCGCCTTGAGGCCCCAGTAGAACACTTTTTCTGAACGCTCCGTTTCATAACCACTAGTGTGCAGGTTGTCGCAGTGCCTGCTGACAGGCTGCTGCGGTTTCTGGCTCTGGGAACGCACAGCTCCTGTCGTGTGCCCAAGCGGGCAGGGCTGCCCGAAGTCTCCCTCTGCAGCGCTGGGTGTGAGCGAGCCCGTGCCAAGGACAAGGGCCCAGCCGGCTCAGATGGCGTCTTCTGGCCTTCGCCCCGGGAGCCATTCTCCAGCTGCCCTGACCAGCGATGAGAGGCTATTCCCGATCTTTTCAATGAGCAGGATTTTTTTCAGTAAGGCAGAAAGTGGAGTTTACAGAAAACAACTTTTAGAGGTGGAAACAACTGACCTACAAAGGGGAATGGGCCATTTTATGCGCAATAAAAGTTTCTAAAAGGAATGCAGAGTGTATTTCTTGTCGTTCTCCTGAAGTTGATAGGACCCTGGGCACCACCCTTCAGCGGTGGTGTCCACAGCGTGCCTGTGGGTTTGAAGAGTGCACCCTTTGTGCTTTTTCAGCCAGCTTTATTATTGTTTATATTATCCTGTCTTGGTCACCCACTGAAACCCCTTGAGCAGGTGAGTGGAGAGAGTACGAGGGAGTATGAGGGAGTACGAGGCTGCCCTTCAGAGTGGGGCCGGAGGGTCTGCAGCCTCCAGGCCTAAGTCATTGAGATGTGTTGACCTCCCCAAGTGCATTTGGGGTGCAGGAGCTGGGAGAGGCCCGACATCCCAGCCCCGGTGCACTCCTTGGTGTGCTGACCACAGGGGTGTGGCGCCTCCTTCCTCCTGGTGAGTCCCCAGGGCACAGGCCGCCCTCGGCAGTGGCATTGGGTGGGTCAGCACTGAACAAGGCAGCTGCTTCCTGGAGCCTCTGGCATTGTGTAGGCGTTGGGCAGAAAAGAGAGGGTGGTCCAAGGTTCTGGGTAGGAGGTCTGGGTCCGGCCGGTGCCTGCAGGGGAGGGGCTGTGCTGACCCCCTTTGGTTCCTTGGGGCCCTCGGTTAGGGCTGGAAATGGGCAAGGTCAGCTGCGGTTCATAAGTGCCCACGTGCAGGAGGTGGTGCCGGCTTCAGGCTGACAGCAGGGGGCAAGCCGCCTGGAGCTGCTGCCGTTCCCCTGTGAGGACCCACCTCATCTGTGGCTCCGAGTCTGTCTAGAGCCTGGTGCCCGTGGCCCTGTCATAGGAGCCACACACACGGGCTGTCTCTCTGACCAAAAGACTGTCCCCGTGGGACGCTCAGTGAGGAGGGAGGAAGCCATCCATCCTGTTAGCTGGGCCAGGGCAGGACACATGGGCCTCCAGCATGGCTCCCATGCGGCCTGTGGCTGCGGGTTTGGCAGGTGGCGTTTGGTGGCAGCCTCACTTCCCATGTCCCCTCCCCGAGGTGGCCTGGCAGCTGGGACTTCACCTGGCAGTGGAGCCCCAGATGCTGCGGGCCTGAGGAGGCACCTGTTCACAGGAAGACACAGAGGGAGACAGCGGCCGGAGCGCAAACCACCCCATCCCCACATAGCCTCTCAGAGCCGGGTTCTGGTTCTGGGGTGGGACCAGGCTGGATGGGATCCAAGCCAAGGACCTTACCCCAGCAGTGCACGGCCTGGTTCCTGGAGACTAGCCCCTAAAGGCCCCGAAGGGCTGAGGCTCCTACATCTTGCAGATGCCTCACCTGGTGTGACTTGAAGTTCTCCTTGGAAGGTCGGAGACCCAGGAGGACAGAGGAGCTGATCCCTCCAGCCCAGGGCTACCTCACACGGTCTGCGAAGCCCGCAGAGTTGCAGTTTACTCGTGATGATTTTAAATGCTGGCCCGAATCTCTGTTTCATCCCAGGAACTTAGTTTGCTGCTCTGCACAGACAGCATCCCAGAACATTCCAAGGGGCCACCACCAGGAGAGTGTGAGGCTGGATGATGCTGGGCCTTCCACAGTCAGCTGGAGGGGACCCCCAGAAGGCCTCCACCCCCGTTCCTGGAAGCTCTGGAGAGCAGGTTCTCCAGTGGGGAGATGTCTGAAAGAAGCCTCCGGAAGAGCCAGGTGTCCTCCCTCCCAGGGAGGGTCGCAGAGGTAAACAAGGATGAGGCCTGTTGGTGGTGACCGTGTCCTTGGCGGGAAGGAGGGGGAGCGGGGAGGAAGTGGCAGAGCTAAAGGCAGGTGCTATTTCTCCTGTGTGGAAGAGGATCTCTTCACTCAATAAGCAAATGCACACCCTCGGGGCAGGACTCCCCCATTAAAGCCCCTGCGGGCCCCCCACTAGTGGGCGTCAATGGGGACAGGCCGCCATGTCTCAGCAGCCCCCAGCGTCCCCGCCCCCAACAACCTCCACTCCCTCCTCTGCCGCACGTCTGGAAAGAGTGGGCAGAGGAACAGGGCCTTCTGCCCCAAGCTCTTTGTCCAGGCTGAGGACAGCCACTCCTCCAGCATTGCCCAGGGGCCCTGGGTTGGGGTGGTGGGAGGAGGCTCACCTCTGTTGCTGGAGAAGCTGGGTGGGAGGGTGAGGGGTGAAAAGATGTGTTGGAACAACTAGGAGCCCACTGGTGTCACCTGGGCTCTTCCCTGTAGTCCGTTCTGACCACAGCCAGGCTGCGGGGCCCGGAGGGTCACTGTGGAGTTTTCTCAGGCACCAGGCAGTCCTGTGGAAGTGACTCTGCTCTGGTTCCCAGGGTGGAGGCCTCCCTGGTTAATGTTGGTTGTTGGCTGGAGCTTTGCCTGCTCCAGGGCCGGCAGCTCTCCTCCCCGTCTCCACCAGCAGGATTTGCACTACGGTCCTCTCTCCTGGCTCTGCTGCCTGTCCTTCAAGGTCCAGAGCCTAGACTCTGTCTTGGTGGGAAGGCACCCTGGAGGTTGGGAGCTGGTCTACCCCGACCCAGGCCCAGACCTTTCTCCATGCACTGGGTGGTGGCTCCTTCCAATCAGCCACTTGCCCTCAGCCTCCACTCCCTGGCCTCGCACAGTGGCCCTTCAGAGTGGGGCAAGGAGCACAGAGGAGGACCCTGGAGGGCCCTGGTTCTGGAAAGTGCTCTCCCAGACTCTGTTGGTCTGGCTGATGGTCTAGAGCTGAGAGGGCCCAACCTGCAGGAACTGTCAGTCCCGATCCCTGCAGTGAAGCGCTGGTGTGGCCGGGATGGAGGAAGGCTTGACCCCACAGATTAGGAGTCAGTTGGGTGCCAGGTGTGAGGAAGTAGTGTCTGGGATCCCTAGAGGCAGGACAGGGGCATCTTGGGAGGGGCACCCAGGGGTAGAGCATGAGCCCAGCTGCCATCTGGAGCCCCCACCCCAAAGGGATTTGTTTTGGGGAAGTCAGGCCTCACTTCCTAGGTTTTAAGGGACGCGAGCCCATCAAAACAGCAGCAACTGTGTGCACGACCCCTCAGAGTCCCGACTGCAGGCCTGCAGGCTCCCAGGACCCTTGGCTTGTCTGCCCAGCTCAGGCTCCATGGTGGAAGCAGCTCAGGAGGAAGGTAGGGGACGTTCCTGTGTCCCTCTCCTCTTCCTGCCCCTTCAGAACCCAGTGCCTCTGCCTGGATCACCTTCCAACGCCTTGCTTCTGACTCTTGGCCACCCACATAACGGCTTGATATTTGCACACATTACAAATCAATCTCCAATTGGTCTAGATAGCATCCATCACCTCACATACGGAAATTTTTTCTTCTCTGGATGAAGACGTGTAAGGTCTACTGTCTCAGCAGCTTTCATGTACACAACACAGCAGTGTTAACCAGTCCCCGCGCAGAACAGTTCATTCCCGGGGCATATTTGTTTTATAACTGGAAGTTTGTGTCTTTCGACCCCCTTCGCCATACCACTCACACCCACCCTGCCTCTGGAAACCACCAATCTGTTTTCTGTATCTGAGTTCAGGTGTTTTTAGATTCCACATGTAAGTGAGATCACACAGCATTTATTTTTCTCCGACTTATCTCACTAAGCATAGTGCCCTCACAGTCCATCTACATTCTTGCAAAGAGCAGGAACCCCCATTTATGGCTGAAGAGTATTCCATTTATATGTATATGTACACACACACACGTTCATTACTGGTTTATCAGCCCTTGGACACTGAGGTTGTCCCTGTACCTTGGCTATTGTAAATAATGCTACAGTGAATGCAGAGGTACAGATAGCTCTTCAAGATAGTGATTTCATTGTTCTGGATAAATACCCAGATGCAGAATTGCTAGATCATATGGTAGTTCTTTTCTTTATTTTTTTGAGGAATTTCCATAGTGTCTGCACCAATTTA
Organism: Oreotragus oreotragus; assembly: GCA_006410675.1. Lineage (NCBI taxonomy): Eukaryota > Metazoa > Chordata > Mammalia > Artiodactyla > Bovidae > Oreotragus > Oreotragus oreotragus. The sequence continues at coordinate 270,461 of SJYX01011289.1, read as the reverse complement.
CATTCCCTGCATCAGTACACAAGTGTTAGTACACTTTTTTGAAAGTGAAGTCACAGTCAGAGGCCTGGGTAAGGAGATCAAGAGGCATGTTGTCCGTCTGTCCATCACTCAGAACGGGTGAGAGGGCAAGCTGCTGCTAAGGCTGGAAGGACGACTGGTTGTATGCCCTGGTTAGAAGTTATACTCCTCCTGACAACACTGCAGTGAGAGCCTGGGAGCAGCTTTTAGGGAACATGATTGGGCCTGGCTGGGCCCCATGGCATACTGGCAATGTGTTTGTTGTCCTAGCATGTAGTGGAGGTGGGAGTTGGGGGTGGCTAATGGCTTATGCAGGTGGCCTCAGTGGCCAGGTACCGAGGTCTGTTTCCAGCCACTGTGGGGAGAGAGTGCGGAGCTGGAACCCTGCTGGGTGGCTTGTCCTGTTGTCCCTTCACACAGTCCTGTGTTGATTGTCATGAACGTGCCCTTGTTCAGATTTCCTAGATTATCCCTGTTCACACTTCCTTCATAGGTGCACACAAAAACCAGAGAGTTCCTTTAAAGTTAGGTGTGAGATAAAGCCAGACTCCCGTGCAGTGGAAATTGGCAGCTTTGTCCTTTGCTTGTAGGATGTGAAACCTGTCCCTCTGTCTCTCTTGTCTTGGCTGCCAGGAGCGCCATTTAAAAGAATTACTTGCTGTGTATAGGAGATACCCCTCGTCCAAGGTAAGGAGCAGCGGCTGGGCTTTGCTGGAGCAGCCGTGAAGAGCTACCCCATGTCGAAGGTAAGAGAAACCCAAGTAAGACGGGAGGTGTTGCAAGAGGGCATCAGAGGGCAGACACCCTGAAACCATACTCGCAGAAAACTAGTCAGTCTAATCCCACTAGGACCCCCGCCTTGTCTAACTCAGTGAAACAATCTGGTTTCTACTCCTGAGTTTCCGTCTAGCGNTGTGTGTGTGTTTCTGTGTGGTGGGTGTGAACAGAGGCTGTGTGGGTGTGGTGGGTGTGGACAGAGACCATGTGTGTGGGTGTGGTGGGTGTGGACAGAGGCTGTGTGTGGGTGTGGTGGGTGTGCAGAGGCCAAGTGTGTGTGTGTGTTTCTGTGTGTGGTGGGTGTGGACAGAGACCGTGTGTGGGTGTGGTGGGTGTGGACAGAGGCCGTGTGGGTGTGGTGGGTGTGGATAGAGGCTGTGTGTAGTTATGGTGGGTGTGCAGAGGTTGTGTATGTGGTGGATGTGTGCAGAGGCTGTGTGTGTGTGTGTCTGTGTGTGCGTGTGCAGAGGCCATGTGTGTGGTGGGTATGTCAGAGGTTGTGTGTGTGTGTGGTGGGTGTGCAGAGGTTGTGTGTGTGTGTCTGTGTGTGCATGTGCAGAGGCCATGTGTGTGGTGGGTATGCCAGAGGCTGTGTGTGCGTGTGGTGGGTGTGCAGAGGCTGTGTGTGTATGTCTGTGTGTGCATGTGCAGAGGCCATGTGTGTGGTGGGTATGCCACAGGCTGTGTGTGTGTGTGGTGGGTGGGTACAGAGGCTCTGTGTGTATGTTGTGTGTGTGTGTGTGCAGAGGCCATGTGTGTGGTGGGTGGGTGTGTGCAGAGGCTGTGTTTGTGTGGTGGGTATGTGCAGAGGCTCTGTGTTTGTGCAAAGGCCATGTGTGTGTAGGGTATGTGCAGAGGCTATATGTGTGTGGTGGGTGTGTCAGAGGCTGTGTGTGGTGGTGCATCAGAGGCTGTGTGTGTGTGTGGTGCGTGTGCAACAGTCACAGTGATCCAGTGTTCTGGACAGATGCGGCCATGACCAGCTGGTCACAGAGGCAAGCAAGAAGCTCCTTTCTTACAAACACCCTCGGCTTATACTCGCCTACCTCCAGCCTTCTCTGTCTCAAGATTGGTGCTCAGACACCTGTACACACCCTCAAACGATAGGGTCCCCACCTCTGCTGCCCCTTGGGACAGATGTTACAAACAAACAGGCTGTGGAGACAGTGGAACAGCATCTGTGCCCATCAGCAAGGTCACGGACTCAACACTGTTACACGCATCCAAACAAGGAAGCCTGTGCCTGCAGGTGCAGCGAGACCATGCTTCCCCTTCCAGACATCACGGAACACAGCTTTAGACCCTTTTATGCAGAGCACGTCCCAGACGCCCTTCCGTACAGAAGACAGGGTAAGACCACAGAACAGGACTCAGGACAGAAATCTGGAGGGGCTCCCCGGTGACAACGGGCAGTGCAGACACGAAAGGGCCAGAGCCCCAAAGGGTGGGCTGTGACGCTCTTCCTTAACCTTCCTGAGTGCTCTGGTGTTTGCACAGTGTATACTTTATAATCAGAAAACCAACCAATAAATACTGTTTTAAGAAGAAGAGAAACCAACCAAACAAGGTGAGTTTCCACCCCAGACCTGAACCTGATGTGAGTGTGCAAGGGAGGCACAGAGGTGCAGTTTGGAGCTAACCTCGCCTCGTCTGGAGATGTGAGAGACACAGATGTGGTTCACCGCGGGAGGCACAGAGTGATCGACCCTCTCACAGCAAACAGAAGTCGCTTACGTTAGTCTCGTCGGGGACGTGCTCCTGTTTGTGCATCACTCGCAGACCCCAGTCACCACCCCGAGCGCCCATAGCCCGCGGCCCTAAGGGCATGACAGTCGCCAGCACCCTCCCTCCCCGACAATGGGGCAGGCCACCAGTCAAGAGTTTGAAAAGCTGCAATTTATCATCGTCCAGCCAGGCACATCCCATGGATTCCAGAGGGCTGTGTGCGCTTAGCGTGAGAGTGTGCCAGAAATCAAAACACAGGCACGTGGGTGGCCTCATCGAGCCCCAGCACTGGCCCCAGCGGCTGCCTGGATAGTATCGGCAGCTCTGCCATCCAAGGAGGGCCTCGAGGCTCGGGGTCAACCATGCACACCCTGGCCAGGATCTGCCTCGCTCCCCCACCCAGTGCAGAGGGCATCTGCCCCGCTCCCCCACCCAGTGCAGAGGGCATCTGCCCCGCTCCCCTGGTGGCCTTCACTGAGGGGGCCTCACCACGGAGACGTTTCCGGGCGACTCCCCCCTCCCCCCACGGCTGTGCCCTACCTGCGGCTCTGCTGCCCAGGCTTCCTCGGCGGCCTCTGCAGGGGCACGCGTGTCCGAGCCCGGGCCCCCTAGTCCTGGAAGAGAGTCTGTGGTCGAGCCGGGGGCGGGTGGGAGGAGCCCGCCGGCTGCTGAGATCGAGGTGGCTCTAGGAAGGCACCGGGGGAAGCAGATGGGGTGGCCGGAGGGGCGGCCTGGAAGGGTCTATCGTCTCTGGGCGGGGCTCGGGGAACTGCGCGGACTCCGTGTTGTGTGGTGGGAATGGGGACCGTGGGACTCGGGGATATGCAGGCTTTGGAGCAAAGAGCTGCCCGAACAGGGACTGGGTCCTGTTACTGTTGCCTTGAGTCAGTCCATCTGAGATGGACTCTGAGGTGCTAGGGAGGGGGCTCTGCTCCCAGGCTTTCCCAGACCCAGGACTGGAGGTCCCACTCTTTGCAGAGGAGAATGGCCCGCCAGGAGCCCCAGCGTCGAGGAGGAACGATGAGGGTGACCAGCCTCCCAGGGCCACGGTCCTGGCAGTGCTGGAGGTGGTGAGCGATATTGCTGCTGCTTTTCGCCTGTTGCAGGGCGAGGGCCTGGGTCCTGATCCTGGACAGAGTGCTGTGCTGGGGCGCTGGGACACTGCCTCTGGGCAGTGGGCCCTCGGAAGCCGTGCTCCAGAGCTGTGGCCAGCGCTCCTGCGGCTGCGTCTCTGGCGGTAGGTGTCCGGTGCAGGGAGTGCGGGCCTGGAGTGCCTGCCCCACTGGAACTCCAGTGCTCACCTGACTGCGCCCCAGAGGTCATGTGAGTGCTCACCTGAGGACAAGCCTGGAGTTGGCAGCTGTGACAGAGTTCACAGTGCCACACACACTCATCCAAGCCTGTGGCCTCAGAGTCCGGCTCTCCTGGGTGGAGTGGGCTGCCTGGGTTCCCGACTCTGCCTTGCCTGGTACCTCTGGACCTGTTAGAGCCGGGGGTGGAGTGGGGGGTGGTGGGATGTGGGCACGGCCCTGCCTTTCTGCACACTCCTCCCTGCTGGCAGCTGTGGGGTTGGGGAAAGCATTGGGCTGGTGCCTGGACCCTGGTCCCTTGTTGGGGCTGTTCCCCAAGAACTGTCCTGGGGCTCCCGGTCCTCCACCCCCGCCCGGGACCCAGCCCTTCCCTCCTTCCTTTTCTCCTTTTCCTGACATGTTACCGTCCTCTTTTCTTCCTGCTGTGCTGGACTGAATGGGAAAGTTGCCCGTGAATAGCAAACGTGAGCACCTGGATGGACCGCAGAGCAGCCACTTCTGGAGGTTCTGTGAAAATGGAGTTCTCGTTGGCTCTTGTGTCCACTGTCCAGCGTCCTGGAAGCCACCCACTTAGATGGCAAGGAAGCGGCTCGTGTGCAGTCGCTCTCTGACTGCTAGGGTCCTGTCAGCATGGGCAGGGGAGGGAGCCAGTGCCCTCTGACTCACGCAGCAGGGCTAAGAGGGGCTGTTGACCTTCTGGCGCACGAAGACCTTCTGTTCTTGCAGAGGGAGGTGGCGGCCAGGAGCAAGCTGCCACATGTGAGGAGAGGCCTCTTCTGGGTCCAGGGCTCCTGGTCACCAGAAGGCCATGGAGACATCCCTTTGCTTTTCTGTGGCTCTAAGGGGAGAGTAGTTAGTGACAGAGGTCAACCTTGACGCCCCGGGGAGGGGCTTCAGGACACCTGGCCCTCACTCATCTTGTCCCCATGTGCACGCATCTCTCGGGGGCCAGGGAGGGCAGGGCAGCGGGAGACACAGATAGGGTCGGGGAGTTGCACTTCCAGGGCCTGTGTGTGGGGTGGCTCCCCCATTCATCTCACTGTCCCCTCCTTCAGGCTGCGTTTTTCTAAAACCACTTTTTTGAGAGATTTCCTATGCTATAAAATTTGCAAACTTGAAATGGTTTCCAGTGTATTCGCAAAAGTGTGCAGCCGTCACCGTAGTCTGTCTCAGCAGCCCCAGAAGAAACCACGCACATCGTCAGTTAACCCGCAGTCCCTTCATCCCCACAGCCCCAGGCAACACTTTTTTCTCTGTGGATTCACCAGTTCTGGGAACTTCACATCAATGGAATCTTACCATGAATCATTCCATGAATGAACTCTGGTTTTCTGTGACTAGATTTTTTTTCACTCAGCCTCATGTTTCAGAGTTCATCCATGTTGCAGCCTGTATGAGAAATTCTCTCCCTTTTTATGGTGAAAATAATATTCCATTTTATGGATCTACTACATTTTCCTTATCCCTTCAACAGTTGATAGACATTCGACTTTTGATTACTTTGGATAACGTCATGATGAACGTTCATGCACAGGTTTCTGAGTGGGCATGTGTCTTCCTTTCTGTTGTATGTATGCATACCTAGGAGTGGAATTTCTGGTCATGTGGTAACTCTTAACATTTTGGAAAGAGTGAAGAATCTTCCTGACCCAGGGATCGAACCTGGGTCTCCTGCATTGCAGGCAGACTGTTTACTGCCTGAGCCACCAGGGAAGCCTAACATTTTGAGGCATTGCAAAACTTCCAAAGCGTCTGCAGTACTTTCCACACCTGCCCTGTCACCTGGGAGATGTGTGCATATCGTGTGGGGTCCCGACTGATCCACATCTTTGCTGCCTCTTGCTGTTACCTTTTGATTCCAGCCATGCTAGTGGATGTGAAAGTGAATCTTCACATTCACTTTTCTTTCTTTCTTTATTTATTTTCTTACTTCCTCCCTCCCATCCTTTGCACTTTATGCTTGGCTTTTAATAAAGATTTTAGTTCCCTGACCAGGGAGCCCTAACCACCAGGAACTTCGCCTTCATTGCGGTTTGATTAGCATTTCTGCAGTGGGGTCACACAGAGCCGGATACAACGGAAGTGACTTAGCATTTTAGCAGCAGTGGTTAATGATGTTGAGCCTCTTTACCTGTGCCTGTTGACCATTTGTATGTCTTTGGATCCTGTTAAAATCTTTCACCCAGTTTTCAATTGAAATGTGTTTTTATTGTTACAAGAATTCTTTATATGTTTTGAGTACTAGTCCCTTGTCTGATAAATTACTTGCAAGCATTTATTTCCCATTCTGTGGATTGTCTTTTCATTGCTTATGTCCTTTGAAGCGCAAAGGTTTAATTATCAGGAAGTTCAGTTTATCTATTTTTCTCTTTGTATGGCTTGTTCTCCTCTCTTATATGGTGTCCTATCTAAGAAATCACTGCCTCATCCAAGGCCATAAAGTTGTGTCTCCTTGTTCTCTTCTGTGATCTGTTCTGAGTTAGATTTTGTATTTAAGGTGAGGGAGGGGCCAAAAGTGTTGCCTTTGCTCCCAGGACACCCAGTTGTCTCAGCACCATTTGTTGAAGAGCCTGTAAATTGCGCTGCCCTTGACTCCTTTGTCAGAGATGGCTGCGCCGTCGGCACTGGGGTTTGTTTCTGGACCGTCACTGCTCCGTTGCCAGTGCCAGTCTCGATTACTGTCGCTCAGCCGTATGTCTGGAAGTTGGGGGGTGAGTCTGCCAGCTTTATTCTTTTTCTCATTGGCTGTTCTGTGCCCCTCGCGTTTCCTTATGAAAGAGGAACCATTTATCTCTTCCTGTGAAAAAGCCTGGTGGGAGCCTGTGGGGACCCTGTTGAGTCCGTGGGTGTCCTCCCAGCCTGTGGACCGGAACGAGCCCATTTCTTTAGGTCTGTGCTTTCCTGCCGCGAAAGCCTTGCACAGTTTTCAGCATACAGCTCTTACACTTTTTATGTGCACCATGTATTCCCAAGTGTTTTATTTTCCTCCCTGCTATTCTAGTTCTGTTTCCTTTTTGGGTGTTACTCGCTGGCACATACAAGTACGGTGGTCTTCCACAGTTTGTGTCCTGCAGTGTTGGTGAACTCACGTGTTACTTGCTGGGGTGTTTTAGTGGATTCATTGGGCGTTTCCACATGTGAGCTCTAGTCTAATCGAGATGTCTTACAGCCTCTCTGTTGATGCCAGTGTGTGCAGCCAGGGTTGAAAACCAGTGATCCCCAGGCCTTAAGATGGAGCGGGGACCAAGTAGGGCAGCGGGTGAGCGAGCAGTGGGGTCTGTGGGGAAGCCCGAAGGCGGGAAGCCCAGCCCAGAGGAGGAGGAGATTGGCGTCCCACACTCCAGCTTCTGCCCCGGCGAGTCCAGGCTGTGCGCGGTGGAAGTGAGGCCACAGTGTGTCCCGGGGGAGTCGTCAGAGGGAGCCCGCGTGGCCTCTGGGCCGGGCTCCCGCTCGCTCCCGTCCACTCGCTTCAGGCGAAGGACTCAGTCAGCTGACCGAGTGAAGCTGGCAGCCGCCATACAAACCCACGTTTTCAGAAACTGGCTAAATCATCTTGCTGCTCCCTTCATTCATTCATGAGCTAAATAAAATCCTGGACATATTTCATTTTCTTATTCTATATTTGTAGGAAAATCATGGTTTTGTCCTTTCTCTGTGTTGGCAGTTGCATGCCTGGTGAACTTGGCCCCAGAGGCCCTGTCTCAGGCCAGTGGAACAGCTCTGTCCAGACAGTGTTTGGCTGGGTTTCAGGTTTGCACGCGTGGACAAGTCTCTCCACTGGTGGTCTTGCTGACTGTCCTTGTGGGAGATGGGGGAGGTCTGCTCTGTGTCGAGCAGGAGAGGACAGAGAATCCAGGTGGTCAGATGGTGGTGTGTGACCTTGGTCTCTTGAGCTCAGTCCGTAATTTTGTGCTGCCACAGGGAACCAGTCCTTGCATCTGGACGCGTGAGCCTTGGTCTTCCTGCATTTGCTCTTGACTTGGCGCTGAACTTGTAGGACTGAAGTTGTGTGTGTCTGCAATTCAGAAAGACCTTTGCCTCTTGGTGTGTAAATGTGGGAAGCATTATTTTCATCATTGACGAGTTTGGTTGTGAAATATCTTAAATTGGAAGAACTGTGTCCTCATTGGCTATTGGACCTAAATAAATATGTTATGTAAATCAGATTTATCTAAAATTTCCATGAAATCAGGAAATCTCATTTCTAATAGTTTAAATACATTAGACTTTCAAAAAATTAAAAATACACAGAAACAAACTCAGAAATGTTTTAAGAATATATGTTCACAAACACAGATACAGAAAACAAACCAGCGGTTACCAGTGGGGCATGGGCTTCCCTGGTGGCTCAGATGGCAAAGGATCTGCCCACACTGTGGGAGACCCGGGTTTGATTCCTGGGTCAGGAAGATCCCCTGGAAAAGGAAATGGCAGCCCACTCCAGTACTCTCGCCTAGAGAATCCCAGGGACAGAGGAGCAGGGCAGGCTACAGTCCGCGGGGTCACAAGAGTCGGACAAGACTTAGCAACTAAACTACCACCAGTGGGGAGAGGGAAGGGCGGAGCACGATGGGGTTAGGAGGTTAAGAGGTAACTACTGAGCGTAAAATACATTGTAAAGTACCGAGATCAGAGGGCGAGCTGCACAACGCGGGGACGTGGTACTTTATAACAATTATAAATGTAGTGTAACCTTTGAAAGCTGGATACTGTGTCGTATACCTGTAACATATAGTATTGTACATCAACTGTATCTCAATATAAAAAGAAGTACAGGTTTACATAGTTAAGGTAAATCTTTGGCAAATGAGAATAAATTAATAATTTTGGATTTAAAAAAGCTGTGTTTTCTCTGATTTATCAATATTACTGATGAATCAATACTTAATATTGATTACATGTAATAATCAATATTCACTATACTAGTGACTTGTATATTATATGCTAACTGGTTCCTCTCTGCCCTCCCCCACCCCCCCCACCCCCGCAAACTTCTGCCCGTTTACTTCTCAAATCAACTGATATTATTCTTAGTGTTTAAAGTTAGGAGAAATGTAAATTTGATTTCAGCTAAGCTGAATAGAATTCTGACAGTGTTTTTAACAGTCTTCCAAAGTGCAGCGTGGACACTGAATTAGTGATGGCAATCACTGTATACCAGGCGATGTCTAAACGAGAGGGGACCCAAAAGCACTGGGTGCCAGGTGTGTTTGGAGTGTTCTCGGCGTTCTCAGCGGGGCTTTGTCTTTGGCTGGCACCCCTGAGTGTGTGTGCCCGGGGGAAGCTCAGAATGTGTGTGGCTAGCAAATGACATCTGAACCGCGTGAGGCCCAGGCACCTGATTCTCAGTGAAAGAGTCAATCACTTAGGTTAAGTGTCTTAATTGAAACGGATGGCAGAGAAAGCTTGTGTTAATAGATATGCTTTTATTTTCAAGGGAAAGCTCTAGTTCCTCCCCTCCAACCTTTTGGTCTCTAAGACTCTTTTACTCACAAAAATGACTGAGGACCCTGAAAAGCTTTTGATTAAGCAGATTTTATCTGTTTTCTGTGTTAGAAAGTAAAACTGGAGAAAATTTTAAAATATTGTTGATATGTTTGGACATATCAATGCCCATTGCTTGTTAACATTTTTTATACAGTGTGTTACAAAACAAAGTTTTTAGTGAGAATATGGTTTCATGATGTTGCAAATCTCTTAAATGTCGGAGTCTGACAAGAAGCTATGAACATTTGCTTGGTTTGTTTGTTTTTGAAGTTTTGGCCTCACCACATAGCTTGCGGGAACTTAGTTCCCAGACCAGGGCTTGAACCTGGGCCCCCTGCGTTGGAAGCATGGAGTCCTAACCACTGTGCCGCCTGGGAAGCCCTGAAACAATAATTTTTGATGCTTTATGTTCTAAAGGGAAAAACAGTCCCACCAAGAACAAAGGTTCATCACTTAGGAGGAGCTAAGGGGCTCTCAGTTCACTGACAGCCTGTCCCACTCCTTAGGCATCCGTGACCCGACCGAGTGGACCATGAATTTAGAGAAAAGACGTTGTTTTCAGGATATCTTTTACACCTACAACTATCACTGAGACTTCCCAGAGTGTCCCCAGAGAATCCCACAGGCCATTCATCTTCTAAAAAGAGAAGATGTACTTAATCAGCTTTGTTTGACGCGTTAACTGTGGGAAGAGCAGCTGTCTGAAGAGGTGCTGGCTCAGGCTTCCTTGGTTTAGTTTACAGGAAAATGTAACACTCCCGTGAGTGTTGCAGAAACTTTGCTCCGTGGGGATGCTGTCGCTGTCCATAATCTGTTTATTCTCAGGGGAACACAGATCACAAGAGACTCGGACCCTCTTCCGTCTGCTCTTGAAGTCCATGAGTCACCGCTGGCAGGCCCTGCCCTCTGGAGGCGACTTGGGGCTTTTCGGTGTGTATCCCCGGTAGAGGGCAGAATCGGAGGCTCATGCAAGTGGTTATACTGGGCACTTTGAACTAGTGCTGCTGAGAAAACAGGCTTCAGCATCTCCGAGCTGCGCCTGGAGCTCCGGTGAGGGTCTCCGGGCTCCTCTGGAGGCAGGCAGTGGGGGTGAGGCCACGGTGGGGACCTGATGATTTGCTTGCAGCAGTGCTGAGATGGTGTTTGTGCCCTAGATACACGAGGAATGTTTCTCTTTCTGAAACTCTCTGTAGCCCATACACATCTGTTAGATGGAACAGACATCTAGTTCCCCCACAATAGAATTAAGTTTCCTCATTTTGTGTGGTGGCTCAATAGCAAAGAACCCACCTGCAATACAGGAGACCTGGGTTTGATTCGTGAGTCGGAAAGACTTCCTGGAGGAGGAAATGGCAACCCAGTCCAGTATTCTTGCCTGGGAAATCCTTACGGATAGAGGAGCCTGGCGGGCTACTGTCCACGGGGTTTCAAGCAGTCAGACATAACTTAGGAACTAAATAACAACACCAAACTGTTACTCGCATAGGTTCGAAGTTTTTTTTCAAACTTTTTTCATTGTGGTGGAATAGATGCAAAATTATATATATAATCATTTTATGTGCGCAGCTCAGTAGCATGAATAAGGAATTAGTAATTCTGTAGAAACGGGCATGATTTCTTGTGTAAGTGGAGCTGGGCAGCGTGTGTCTTCCTGTGTCTGGCTTGTTCATTCGGTGTGACGTCCTCGACGTTCCTCCATGTTGCCACAGTGTGTCGACCTGCACTGAGGCCCCCACCTGCACCGTCCTGTCCAGAACCCTGCCGTCTCCCCCGGGCCACTGGCCACGCTCTGGCCCTGGGGTCTGACTCCTGTCACTTGGCACAGTGTCCTCCGGGTCCTGCGTGCAGCAGGTGCCAGGCCTCCCCCTTTCTGAGGCTGAGCGAGGCTCACCGTGGCGGGCACAGTGTTCGCCCCTTCACCGTCGGGCACATTTACACTTCTGTCCTTTGTTCCTTCTACCGGAATGTAGTGTAATTTGACAAATCAAGAGCCTTCCTGGGAATGTCCTGTCTCTGAATGGTGCTTGTGCGAGCCACTGTGATATGCCCCTCTCAGAACTGAGCTGCCTTTTAGGGAGCGAAGCCTGCAGAGCCCCTCAGGAAAGCCAGTCTGGGCCAAGGGTCCCCGCCTGCCGTGGTGGAAAGGAAGGTTGCCTCCTGCAGGCCAGGGAACCTGAGATGGCCAGAGTGCCCAGGACTGAATGTACAAGTGGATGGTTGCAGAGCAGCCTGCCCGGTCCTCACCCACAGTGCCCAGTCACCCACTCACACAGAGTGACCAGCCCAGGGGGGGTCAAGTCAGACTGCTCTCCGGGGCAGTCCAGTCGCGATCGCTGACAGCTCCCTAACTGTCGTTCCTGCCTGTGACGTGCGGCCAGGCTGGCCGTCACACGGGTGGCCCTGGCCAGCAGGCCCCCAGCTCTCTCCTCTCTCTCTCTGCCCCACAGAACTGCCCCCCTCCTTTGTCTGCCACACGTGAGTGTCTGATCGGTGTCCCTAGTCCCCTGACCGGGCTTCCTTTTCTCCAGACAAGTCCCACACGTTTGGAGGAGCTGCCGGGTGGTGGGCCCGAAAGCCTTGCTTCACCTGTCTGCTGCCCTCAGGGAGGCTCCTGGTGGGAGCTTCCAGACAGAAAGTGGTCTCGTAACCTTTTGCTGCTGTTCAGTTGCTCAGTCGCGTCCGACTCTTTGCGGCCCCATGGACTGCAGCGCGCCAGGCTTCCCTGTCCTTCACCCGCTCCCGGAGCTCGCTCAAACTCATGTCCCTTGTGACGGTGATACCGTCCAACCATCTCGTCCTCTGTCATCCCCTTCTCCTCCTGCCTTCAATCTTTCCCACCATCAGGGTCTTAACTAAGGAGCTGGCTGTTCACATCAGGTGGCCAAAGGATTGGAGCTTCAGCTTTAGCATCAGTTCTTTCAGTGAATATTCAGGACTGATTTCCTTTAGGATTCACTGGTTGGATCTCCTTGCAGTCCAAAGGACTCTGAAGAGTCTTCTTGAACACCACAGTTCAGAAGCATCCATTCTTCGGCGCTCAGCTTTCTTTATGGTCCAGCTCTTACATCCATACATGACTGGAAAAACCATAGCTTTCACTAGATGGACCTTTGTCAGCAAAGTTATGTCTCTGCTTTTTAGTATGCTCTCTAGGTTGGTCATTGGAGAAGGCAGTGGCACCCCACTCCAGTACTCTTGCCTGGAGAATCCCATGGACGGAGGAGCCTGGTAGGCTGCAGTCCATGGGGTTGCGAAGAGTGAGACATGACTGAGCGACTTCCCTTTCACTTTTCACTTGCATGCATTGGAGAAGGAAATGGCAACCCACGCCAGTGTTCTTGCCTGGAGAATCCCAGGGACGGGGGAGCCTGGTGGGCTGCCGTCTATGGGTCGCACAGTCAGACACGACTGAAGCGACTTAGCAGCAGCAGCAGCAGGTTGGTCATAGCTTTCCTTCCAAAGTAAGCGTCTTTTAATTTCATGGCTGTAGTCAGCATCTGCAGTGATTTTGGAGCCCAAGAAAATAAAGTCTCTCACTGTTTCCATTGTTTCCCCATTTGTCTCCCATGAGGTGATGGGACCGGATGCCATGATCTTTGTTTTTTGAATGTTGGATTTTCAGCCAGTTTTTTCATTCTCTTTCATCTTCATCAAGAGGCTCTTTTATTTCCTCTTCGCTTTCTGCCATAAGGGTGGTGTCATCTGCACATCTGAGGTTATTGATACTTCTCCCTGCAGTATTGATTCCAGCTAGTGCTTCATTCAGCCCGGCATTTTGCATGATGTACTCTGCATATAAGTTAAATAAGCAGGGTGACAATATACAGCCTTGACATACTCCTTTCCCAATTTGGAACCAGTCCCTTGTTCCATGTCCAGTTCTAACTCCTGCTTCTTGCCCTGCATACAGGCTTCTCAGGAGGCAGGTGAAATGATCCATTATTCCCACCTCTTTAAGAATTTTCCACAGTTTTTTGTGATCCACACCGTCAACGGCTTTAGCATGGTCAATGAAGCTGATGTTTTTCTGGAATTCTCTTGCTTTTTCGATGATCAAGCGGATGTTGGCAATTTGATCTCTGGTTCTTTTGCCTTTTCTAAATCCAACTTGAACATCTGGAAGTTCTCAGTTCAGGTACTGTTGAAGCCTGGCTTAGAGAATTTTGAGCATTACTTTGCTAGCGTGTGAGATGAGTGCAACTGTGTGGTAGTTTGAGCATTCTTTGGCATTGCCTTTCTTTGGGATTGGAATGAAAACTGACCTTTTCTAGTCCTGTGGCCACTGCTCAGTTTTCCAGATTTGCTGGCATATTGTGTGCAGCACTTTCACAGCAGCATCTTTTGGGATTTGAAACAGCTCAGCTGGAAGTCCATCACCTCCACTAGCTTTGTTCATGATGATGCTTCCTAAGGTCCCCTTGACTTCACACTCCAGGATGTCTGGCTCTAGGTGAGTGATCACACAGTTGTGGTTATCTGGGTCATTAAGATCTTTTCTGTATAGTTCTTCTGTGTATTCTTGCCACCTCTTACATCTTCTGCTCCTGTCTCCTGGAGGTGAACTGGTTTTCTGTTCTGTTTTTAACCTCCTATGTATGTAGGAACCACATGGAATTGCCAGGTTTGACTTTTTGCTCTACACAGCAGCAGTTCATTGGGTTTAGCCTAATGCTGTGATTAAGCAGACTGTGCTGTGCATACATTTTAAATGGGTTGCTCTGTTGAGACTGATCTGCAAACACGTGTCACTCTATCTGGGTGTCTACATCAGTCTTCTGTATTTTCCACGTCGGGGGCATAATCTAAGATTTGGTCTGATGAGCTTTCACCTACGCAGTTGTTCAGTGTGGAATCAACGCCATCCCGAGGCCTTAGTCCCGCGACCGTCAGGTAGACATTCTTTCTCCTCCTGTTACACACCTTTCCGTGCAGCCACGGTGCCTTGGGGCCTGCAGCCAGGTAGGGTCTGCAGTGGGACAGATCCGTGGAAACATCTAGGAATTGCTCATGGAGGAAGCCCAGCGCTCTGAGTGTTCACTTAGAAACTGTCTGGGAGCCAAATGGCCCTGTCTGCCTGACCAGTGAGCTCAGGGTGGGAGGCTGGGCCTGAGGTGGGGGGTGGTCTTGGTCTCAGTTACAAGGAAGCTCAGGTCTGTGGCCTGGGGTGCAGATGAGGGGAGCCAGAGCCCAGGTGACTCCCTGCTAGTCCCTGCGGGGCCCCACGCCCACCCTGCATGTCCTCCTCCAGGCCGCCCGCCCGGAACCCTGTGAGCCGGAGCCCGCGACGCTGCCTAGGCCATGGATTCGAAGGTCAGATGATGTGGTGGTCATGGTGGGGGTGGGCGGGCCTGGGGTAACCGGAGCACNCTAGTCCCTGCGGGGCCCCACGCCCACCCTGCATGTCCTCCTCCAGGCCGCCCGCCCGGAACCCTGTGAGCCGGAGCCCGCGACGCTGCCTAGGCCATGGATTCGAAGGTCAGATGATGTGGTGGTCATGGTGGTGGTGGGCGGGCCTGGGGTAACCGGAGCACACATGCCCCGTCTGCTCACTGCCTGTGCCTGGTCCATCCTGGAAGGCAAGACGGGTTCATGGATGTAGGGTCCTTGACGGGCTTAGGGTTCAAGAGGGAAGCTGTGGCTGGGCCAATCAGGAGCTCTCGTCCATCTCCTTCCCTCAGTGGCTTGGGTGGTGCCTGGTGGCGCCCCGTCCCCCCGGGCCCTCCCTCCACCTCCCCTCCAGCGCTTCCGGCGCAGCCGCAGGTCTGGGGCCCTCCTGGTGACTTGTGAGCTTGGGCCAGCCTTCGGAATCTGAGCAGACCGCGTTGGGGAGGAGGTGTGCTTGGTGGGCGCGTTGTGCCAGGCATGGGGCCTTATGCTTCCGAGCCTGGCGGGTCAGGAGCCACTCGGGCAGGAGGGTTTGGGGGAGCTGCCCCTGTGCGGCTTATCCCAGTGGTCTCAGGGTTGGGAGGATGCAGAGATTCGCTCCCGGGGTTTGCTTCCCCCTTTTCCCTTCAACACAGGAGTGCCCCACAGTTGGGTTCGTGGGGAAACATCCATCCGCTTCCTCTTTCTCCTTGCCATCAGAATCTTCATCCTCTTACAGATTTTTCACCTTTGTTAAGTGCTCAGCTCAGCAGCATTAAGTTCACTCATGTGGCCATATCCCCACCGGCTCTCCCTCAGCCCCGTTCAAGAATAGAGCCCTGAATCAGGATGACCTGGCCTCAGCGTGACATCTGCAGAGACCCCCATTTCCCTGCTCTTGGGTTCTGGGGGACGCGGTCCAGCCGCCACAGCTCCCTCTTCTCCGGACCAGGACGCCTCCCGAGGCAGAGGGCGCACCTTCGGCAGTCTCTCAGCTGCCTTGTGCCACTGGCCTCCCTGTGAAGGTTTAGTAGAGCCGTTATGTGCATGTCCCCTTTCAGGGCGAATTCTGGAGAAGTAGAGGCAATACATAAGCACTTACTTTATGCGTTTTATTTAAAGCACTTTGCCCTCTAATAACTGTCCTCTAAGCGTTCTCTGATTTTTTTTCCTCCCTTTTCACCCTTGGCTGCACCAATCTTAGGCTCTCCCGTTGTCGTAGCACACGAGGTTTTTGGTTGAGGCATGTGGGATCTAGTTCCTTGCCCAGACTGAACCCAAGCTGGACCCCCTGCTCTGGAAGCTTGGAGTCTTAGCTACTGGGCCACCAGGGAAGTCCCTCTGATTAATCAGAATATTCTTCTAATCTTTTCTAGTGAAAAATATTAAAGGAGTGTTTTACCAGGATCTTCACTCTCTCCTCTTGGCCCTTCGGCTCAGGCTGAGCCAGGCGTTCCTGGCCTCTCCAGACGCCCTCTCGCCCCAGCCCTGCCCACACACGCTCTTCTGGTTGTAGCGTCCCGCCTGTCCCCTGTGCTGTTCGTGGGCTGGCAGGGGCTTACCCACCTGAGGGTGGCCAGGCCTGCCCAGAGGCAGGTGGTGTTTGTGGTCACCAATGCCCGGGTGTGCTGAAAATCTGTTTTGGCACAGTGCCATCCCGGGCCCAGGAGACAATGGGAGCAGAGGCAAGCAGGGTTGGCCCTGACCCGTGCGCCTGCCCAGCCTGTCTCCCCTGGAGGCGGCAGCTGGATTGCCTCTTGCACGGTTGGAGCCTTTCTCGACGTCTGCAGGAGGGAGGCTCTGTGCACTGGCCCCTGCCTGCCTGGAGCATGCTCAGGCCTTGGACCAGTGAGGCCAGGCCAGGACCACGTTCCCACAGCCCTCTCCTCGCAGGTTAGCAACGGCCTCGGCCTCGGGGACGAGCGCACCACGAGCCTGCTGCTGCTTGGCTTCCTGCAGAGCTGCCCCCACTCCTGCTTCCAGAGGGAGCTGGAGGCGCTGGGCCGCGAGTTGCCTGGGCGCCCGTTCCATGACGACGAGCTGCAGACGGACGGCAACCGCGGCAGCCACTTTCCCGCGGCCGCAGAGACAGGTAGGCACGGGCCAGCCTCCTCGGCCCTGGGGCCTTCGGGCTCGGCCCCCCATGTCCAGTGGAGCAGGCCTCTCAGAGTCTGCTCGGTGAAAACCCACTCAGCTTCTGGAGGACCCTTGGCATCAGTGTCCCCCGTGGATTCAGGTCTGTGTGCTATAGCCATGCCGACCTCCACGGTCACAGGCAGTGGGGACCTCAGGCTCTTTCCTGGGGCCGAGCTGTTCTCCCAGCTTCAACTTTTACCACGGTGCTGCCTCCACGGAGGCCACCAGGAGCTCCTTGGGAACTCCCCAGGGAGCCTTTTCAAGTTGTGAGTCAGCCTGTTCCCGGGAGGCCTGGCCTGGAGCCACCTCTTAGGAGGTCCTCACCAGCCAGAGCCCCCTTGGGGACAGAGTAGGACGGTGTGGGGGCAGGGGGGGCTTTGCTGTCAAAGCTGCTGTCCCTGGGGTCCCCCCTCTCACCACCCCACCCTTAGACTTCAGCGCCTCGCTGGAGGCACAGGGCAGGGCCCACAGGTAGGAAACTGGCCTGTGGGTCAGGAACCTGATGATGTTTGACAGTAAAGCGCAGGACAGGCCTGGCCGTGTTCACTCGGCTGGATGGGGAGGCCGAGGGGGCTGTTGGGAGGCAGTGGCGGCAGTTGGCGCAAACACCTGAGGGGGCCAGGCTGCAGCGTCACCTTGGGGCTGAGTGGTCCTGTCAACCAAGCAGTCCAGGTCAGGTCATGGCTTATCCCTGAGCAGAGGGTGGGCACGTGGGGGTTCTGGGGGGAGGAGGGGACTACATGCAAGTCTTCAGGTCCAGGCATCTCACTGGCCCCACGTGGGGCAGGAGGAGGGATGTAGCGCCTGCCCCTCTGAGTGTGCGCTTGCCTGTCCTGTGCCCGCCGTGCACTGAGCTCTGCACTGTGTCCCGAGCCTGGAACCTTCTCTTCTGGTGGGGGGAGTGCAGAGCATTAGGAGGAAAGTGCGAAGTGGGGGTTGCTGTGCCTTAGGAGAGCAGACCCAGAGGCAGCCGCTGGGGCGATAGATCGCCACAGCTCCCTGGACGGCTGCTTGCCCCCTTAGGGCGACTAGGGCGCTCCACTGCTCTAGTCACCCTAAGCAATTGTGGGGGCCCCGGGGGAGGGTGTGAGCGGGCGTCACCTGAATCTGCCTCATCTGGACGTTAGACTCTGAGCGTCAGGAGGAGGCGGTCCGCGAAGTCGCCCGGCAGCTCGCCCAGATTGGGGACAGGCTGGAGGGCAGCATCCGCCCAGGGATGGTGGCCAGCCTGGCCTCACGCTTCAGTGTCAGGAGCCTGTCGGAGGAGGTGAGTGGGGAAACCATGGGGCCACTGAGGTCTGTCCTCTGCCTCCTGGCACACAGACCAGCGTGACCTTCCACAGAAGCTGGAGGGAGGATCAGCTTAGAGAACTGTCTCCCAGAAGAACTGTCATCAGGCCTCTGAAAACCTGAACCTCAAATCAGGCTCAGGAGTTGGGGGACAATACCCTTAGTGTCACGAGTATGACTCCTCCCAAAACGGGGCCTGAAACACGCTCGTGCCGGGCCCGGTGGGTCAGCTTCCTGCCCCCAGGAAGGCCATTCACTTAGGGAGCCTCCCGGGCATCGTGGCTCCCAGGCCACTGGCGCCCCGCCTCACTGTTGGTGCGGAAGGTCCTCTGGGGTCCGGGGGTCTACGGAGGGCTCTCCCTGCACCCGTGTGCTGGCCCCAGCCCTGGGTGGGGACTGTGGTCTCAGGTGCCTTTGAGCAGGAGGACCCACTGTGGTGTTGGGGGTGGGCACACCTGCCCCAGCGGGAGGGAGTGGGTAACCACACCCGCTTCCACACACGCAGGACAGGAGGCAGTGCCTGGCGGACGCGCTGGAACAGCTCATGCGAACCTGCCCTGTGGACATGGACCATGAGAAGACCCAGCTCCTGTTCACCATGCTTTTGGCCAAAAAGATAGCCGACCACTCACCAGCCTTGCTCCGAGACGTCTTCCGCACAACGGTGACCTTCATCAACCAGAACCTCCTCGCCTCTGTGAGGAACTTAGTCCGAAGTGTAAGACCCAGGGGTGGATGAGCCCTGGCCTTGGTCTCCCTTCCCCCGCCCCGCCCCGCCCCGCCCCCCTCCCTGAGTGCTAGGATCCTCACTGCGGGAGTCATGGAGGAAGATGATTGTGGCTATGAATGCCTCTCGAGCCTCCTCAGTCTCGTTTCTGAGACGGCTGCTGTCATAGGCTCTTGAGTGAGGCTGGGGCAGGAGGTGGGAGTATGGGGGAGGGGCAAGCACAAGCGAAGCGCCCAAGCTGGGCGTCCCTGGTCTGCTCTCAGCGCCACCTCTGCACAAACGCGTGTCAGTCCAGTGGCTCAGTTGTGTCCGACTCTCTGCAACCCCGTGGACTGCAGCACGCCAGGCCTCCCTGTCCATCACCAGCTCCCGGAGTTCACTCAAACTCATGTTCATTGAGTCGGTGATGCCATCCAACCGTCTCTGTCGCTCCCTTCTCCTCCCACTTTCAATCTTTCCCAGCATCAGGGTCTTTTCAAATTAGTCAGCTCTTCGCATCAGGTGGCCAAAGTACTTTCATCAGTCCTTCCGATGACTATTCAGGGCTAATTTCTTTTAGGATGGGCTGGTATAGTTTAAATTAAAAACACGCTTTACCTTGGGTGAGAGGTTGAAAGGGGGTAAAAACCGCACGTCTGTCCTCCAACCAGAGTGTTAGAAGTCTGGTTTCACAGACCAGCTGGAAGGGAAGGAGACATGCCTCGTCTGTAAACTTGAGGATACTAGTGAGTGGAGTTTCATGTGTCAGCAGCACTGCTCAGCTATCTGACCCTTTACTATGTCCTGATGAGCCAAGCATTCTCTGCGTGGCTGTGAAGTTACATAGCCATTTATAACCGGAGGGTGACGCCAACTCAGCGTCAAACCAGGCTGAACTGGTGGAAGGAGAGAAGCCTTTTTTAACAGCTTCCAGACCCTGCAGGGCTGCAACAGAACCTTAGTAGAGCCCCTCGGGTGTTGATGTGGGCCTGGAAGTGTGGAGTCCTGGCTCAGTGACCCTGGCCCACCCCAGCTCCTCCTCTCTCGCTCCAGGAGATGGACTGAGTGGACCACTCAGCAAAAACATGACTGTGAAGACGCCAGGTGGTGTCAGCGTTGTGGCTGCTGCCTCCACGGACACGGAGCTTCGGCCACTGATCCAGGCTCAGAGAAGACGGCCCGAGACGATCACGGAGTGTCACCTCACCATTCTAAAGCCCGAGGCTGTTTGACTTGCTGCGTTTACGTACTTGGATGAAGATGTTCACATGCACCTGTGGATATTTCTTCTGCATCCATCCCCACACTGTGCCTTTGTCTGCTGTTGGCCGGGAAGGTCTCCACCTGAAAATCACCCAAAAGCAGATTGGGACTTCCTGGTGGTCCAATAGTTAGGGCTCTGCACTTCCACTGCTGGGGCCTGGGTTTGATCCCTGGTTGGGGAATAGATCCCACAAGCCTTGTGGCGCAGCCAAAAAAGAAAATAAAAGCAAACTGTTCAGATAGAAAACAAGAACACACTTGTTTAAAAAAAAAACAACTTTACTTTTTACAATAGTGTGGGACTTAACCAGTAGTCCCGTAGTTAAGGCTGTGCTTCCACNGGGGTTGCTGGGCCCTGGCCTTGGTCTCCCTTCCCCCGCCCCGCCCCGCCCCGCCCCCCTCCCTGAGTGCTAGGATCCTCACTGCGGGAGTCATGGAGGAAGATGATTGTGGCTATGAATGCCTCTCGAGCCTCCTCAGTCTCGTTTCTGAGACGGCTGCTGTCATAGGCTCTTGAGTGAGGCTGGGGCAGGAGGTGGGAGTATGGGGGAGGGGCAAGCACAAGCGAAGCGCCCAAGCTGGGCGTCCCTGGTCTGCTCTCAGCGCCACCTCTGCACAAACGCGTGTCAGTCCAGTGGCTCAGTTGTGTCCGACTCTCTGCAACCCCGTGGACTGCAGCACGCCAGGCCTCCCTGTCCATCACCAGCTCCCGGAGTTCACTCAAACTCATGTTCATTGAGTCGGTGATGCCATCCAACCGTCTCTGTCGCTCCCTTCTCCTCCCACTTTCAATCTTTCCCAGCATCAGGGTCTTTTCAAATTAGTCAGCTCTTCGCATCAGGTGGCCAAAGTACTTTCATCAGTCCTTCCGATGACTATTCAGGGCTAATTTCTTTTAGGATGGGCTGGTATAGTTTAAATTAAAAACACGCTTTACCTTGGGTGAGAGGTTGAAAGGGGGTAAAAACCGCACGTCTGTCCTCCAACCAGAGTGTTAGAAGTCTGGTTTCACAGACCAGCTGGAAGGGAAGGAGACATGCCTCGTCTGTAAACTTGAGGATACTAGTGAGTGGAGTTTCATGTGTCAGCAGCACTGCTCAGCTATCTGACCCTTTACTATGTCCTGATGAGCCAAGCATTCTCTGCGTGGCTGTGAAGTTACATAGCCATTTATAACCGGAGGGTGACGCCAACTCAGCGTCAAACCAGGCTGAACTGGTGGAAGGAGAGAAGCCTTTTTTAACAGCTTCCAGACCCTGCAGGGCTGCAACAGAACCTTAGTAGAGCCCCTCGGGTGTTGATGTGGGCCTGGAAGTGTGGAGTCCTGGCTCAGTGACCCTGGCCCACCCCAGCTCCTCCTCTCTCGCTCCAGGAGATGGACTGAGTGGACCACTCAGCAAAAACATGACTGTGAAGACGCCAGGTGGTGTCAGCGTTGTGGCTGCTGCCTCCACGGACACGGAGCTTCGGCCACTGATCCAGGCTCAGAGAAGACGGCCCGAGACGATCACGGAGTGTCACCTCACCATTCTAAAGCCCGAGGCTGTTTGACTTGCTGCGTTTACGTACTTGGATGAAGATGTTCACATGCACCTGTGGATATTTCTTCTGCATCCATCCCCACACTGTGCCTTTGTCTGCTGTTGGCCGGGAAGGTCTCCACCTGAAAATCACCCAAAAGCAGATTGGGACTTCCTGGTGGTCCAATAGTTAGGGCTCTGCACTTCCACTGCTGGGGCCTGGGTTTGATCCCTGGTTGGGGAATAGATCCCACAAGCCTTGTGGCGCAGCCAAAAAAGAAAATAAAAGCAAACTGTTCAGATAGAAAACAAGAACACACTTGTTTAAAAAAAAAACAACTTTACTTTTTACAATAGTGTGGGACTTAACCAGTAGTCCCGTAGTTAAGGCTGTGCTTCCACTGCTGAGGCCTTGGTCTGATCCCTAATTAGGAACTAAGATCCCACCTGCCTCATGGTGCAGCCAGAATGAAGGGCCACTGCTTGCCATGTCCGGGGAGGACCGGGGAGGGCTGGAGGGAAGTCCCCGTACTCCTTAGAGTGGGAAACTCCCCTGTAAACAGCCTTCATACCAAGCAAGTGCAGGCTTTCCATTTAAAGACCAAACACAAGAGGTTCTGGGCTCAAATAATGGAAAACCCAGGCCTCAAATACTCCAATCAGGAGCAACAGGCAATTCAAAGGTATAGAGGGGATTTACAGGCCCATGGGAGCCAGTCTCCAGTGTAACTAAATGCACCCTTTTCTCTTTGAGAGAAGTCAAGATTTTGATACAAATTTTAAGCTGCTGGAACAGCTACTGCCTATCTGTTGGTGATCCTACCTGCGTACCTTCCAGCCCACACCCCCACCCCCCAATCATCTGTGCCTAAGAAACTGCTTCAGGCAGAACAGGTTTCTAGGCATGAAAGATGCAAGAACAGACTTAAACGTTTATTCAGTGTCTGTGGTAGTTTCCTTTCCTAGAGACAGAATACAAGAAGTACCCAAAGCACTCGGGACTTCCCTGGTGGTCCAGTGGTTAGTAACCTGCCTTGTAATGCAGGGGACACGGGTCAGGGAACTGAGACCCCACACGGGGGTGTGGGGAGTGGGGGGAGCTAAGCCCCTGCAACTGCTGGGCCCACATGGCAACAAAGTATCCCACGTTGCAGCCAAGCCCCAGCGTAGCCAATGAAGTGAACGCTGACAAAAGCAGCCCCATCCCACCGGACGAACCCGGAGCACTCACGTTTAGGAACGGCACAGCCTCGGCCGCTCCCAGCAACATGCGTCGCCTAGGGCTGGGTCTGTGCTCCACGTGCGGCTCGTGCTGGGTGCGGCTCCCGGTCGCAGGTCACTGGTGACAAACACCCATGTTAACTGTGAACATGATGTCCTGGGGAAGAAGGTGAACGTGCGTAACAAAGTACTAACACGTTCTTGTCGCCAAAACCACTTCTCTATTCCTTGAGTTCAAACTTACCAGAAAAGAAAAACAGCTACATGGGCTGGGCCTCTGGCTGACAGCTGCAGGGGCGCACAAAGTTAAATGCAGATAGTGTGGTCGAGAGTCCAGAAACAGATCTCCCAGGTTTAAAGGGTTCACCTCGGTGGGAACACAGCGAGTCACACACACACAGTCAGTACAGCTCAGCAGGGAGATACTCTCAGTAGGGGGATGATTCTCTTCCAGGAGCAGTTAAAGGTGTTGTAAAAGAAGCTCTAAAGCACCAAATAACCCCGCTATCTCTTAGAACACTTCACCTTACCAAGTGAGAGAGACTGTTGGTCATGAAGCAAGCTGCGCGGCTCTCCTCCCCGAGGCGGTCTCTCATGTGGACGTCCCAACCCCGAGTGTGTCCCGACTGCCCAGCTCGGCCTGTCCTAGCAGCTGGCGCCTCTTAGGTCAGGATCCTTGTGCACAGAGGGGGGCGTGCATGATGACTTAAATTAAGTGATGGTTACAGGAAACGAGGCTCAGTCACTGAAGTCTGGAGGCAGGCTTGCTGTGCACGGGGGCTGCTGAGGACCCAGCACACAGGGCTGAGCTGCCTCTGGGGTCACAGCCCTGGAGCCACTTCATCCTTGGCAAGTTCAACAGCTGCGCCCGCTGGGTCTCAGGCTGCTGTCAGACAGCAAGGTGCGTGGTCTGGAGGGAGCCCTGAGCGCAGGGCAGGAGTTACCGTGTGGATGGAGTCTTCAGTCCTCACTGCACTTCACCTCCCGTGCGTCCTCCCGACGCTGCTTCCAGCAGAGCATGCCCTTCCCAGAGTTGGGCTCTGCGCCCCTCTCGAGGACAGGCACAGACGCAGGTGAGGGGAGAGCAGAGGGGCTCAAGCAGGAGAAAGGGGCCGCCTCTCACCTCAGCACTGTGGAGGGGCGAGGGGCGGAATCCACACGCCAGCCTCCACTTAGTCTGAGGGAAATGGAAAACTAAGACATCAGGAGAAACATAGGAGGCCCAGGAAAAGAGTGAGCTGTCTGCCCCTTTGGTGCTGGCCAAGGACCCAGCCCCTCCAGAGTCAGTGGGCGAGGTGTCAGCCCGCGCTCTGGCCACGGTCTCCCGTGAGCGCGTGCCCTGTGCATTGGGAGGGCCCCACAGGACACACCAGGGCCGCATCTGACACCAGACAGGCGGCCGTGCTGACGTCCAGAGGCACCCTGGGACCAAGCGGGCTTCTGTGGGCCCAGACTGTTACCATTTACCACAGAGAACATACACCAGCATTCTTTATTTCTGGTGTTTTCCTCAAGAAACGACTGGCTTTCGCCAAGTGATCAGAAGTCATGACCTTCAATAGCTCAGTAAGAGAGCCGGAGACCCACCAGCCAGAACCAGCAAGGGCCTGGCACAGAGAAAGCCCTGCTCGAAGGCGGAGCCGCCTGGGTCACCACTGAGCACTGTACCCGGCCCCGCCTCACTCCTGCTGCCCTGGAGGAGGTGGACTCCAGATCCCAGCCTCAGCACAGACCCCACCCCGCCTGCGGCTCAGAAGCAACCCAGCTCCAATCGGAGCTTCAGCACCTTCAGCCAGTGGGTTTGAGGATCCAGAGTTTAAAAATGTAAACACTGGAAGGAAAGCATCATAAAAGGGAAGAGGACGATGCGGCAGACCACACATGAGGAGGAAGACGAGCTCCTTGACATGAGCCCCACCCGCTCTCTGGCTCCGCAGTCCAGGTGCAGAGCTCAGCACCTCCCTCCCCAGGAGCCACTGGTGCACGCCTGGGGCAGTGCACGCACACAGGCACTCGCACACACACATGCTCCTGGCCTTTCTGGCCAACCTGTAAACAGTACTGCTTTAGGAAGATTTCACTTCAAAAAATAAAAACAATAAAGCGCATTTAAAACATCATGTTTTGGTGATGAAGATAGGTAATGTAATTTTATTACAAATTTCAGGATCTAAAAAGTAACCTGTTACATTGACTAAGGTAACTCTGAGATGACCCGTCTCAGGCACGGTCCTGTTAGTGACTCGACCTCAGGGGAGAAGGGACACAGTCCCCCCGCCGCCCGCCACACGGGGCACAGGCAGTGCACAGGGCTATGCCGTGTCCCTAGCACATGCCCACCACAGCCACCGTGGCCATCGCTCTGGCATCTGGGCCGCGACGAGCTGCGTGAGCCTCCTGCTGTGCTCTGAAGGACAAGCAGGGGCCTCAGGGTGGCCTCTCCTGCTTTTTAACTTCAATGGTATTTGGGAGACTGTGCGCTGAAGAAGAGTCTGTCCCCTGGGCTACAAGCAGGAGACAAAGAGGGGCCGTGTGACCAGTAAGGAGTCTGCGGCCAGAACCCAGGCCAACCCAGGCTACAGACAGCGACTGCTGGAGACGCACCCCGCCAGGCGGCCACCAACAAAGGGCTGGAAGCCACCTCGGGAGGCCAGCCATCTACCCTCCTGCCTCTGTGCGAGACAACTTGCCCACAGTCATGGGCACGGCCTGGGTCTCATCTTGTATTTACTTTTTAAAAGACTACAGGCAGCATCGTTATGAGGGGAGCCAAGGGAAGCATTGGGCAAGCCCTCTCCACGGGCCAGCAGGGACCCGGGCGGGGAGGGCAGAGCAGTACCTGAGAGGCGGCGGAGACCGCAGAGCACTTGGGCTGCGGGACCGACGGGAAGAACAGAGGAGCCTGAAGGAGGGGTCGCAAAGCGCACGCTCTTGGCAGAGGGGAGGCTCCAGGCTGGAGCACGTCCGCAGCCGAGGGGCCCACAGCCAAGCCCTCCTGCCTGGCCCCCCGGGTGCCCACGAGAACCCTCTGCCTCTGAGGCTCTCAAGGGACGCGTCACCCCAGGGACGTCTGGCAACAACGGGGGGTGCTGTCACCAAAGGAGAAGGTGCTACGGGGGCCTACGGGGGAGGCTACGCACCCTCGGGGGCACAGGCGCTCACAGCCCTGGTTGCCCAGATGCCACAGACAAGCTTTGGAAGCATTTCACACCCTAGACCTGAATCTCAGAGGAACCCAGGCCAGGGACCGCCCAGCAGACCGAGAGCACAGCCTCTACCTCAAGCCCCGACAGGTGGGTCGGCCCCGCCCTGCTGACCCAGCCCTCACCCAGAGCGCCCTGCGGATGTCCAGCCAGCTGCTGCCCGTTCGGATTCAGTCGAGACGACTAAAACCTTCCTCCTCGTCTTTCTCCTGGGCCCCGAGTCCTGGCAGCAGGTCACGGTGGACCCCAAGGAGGAGGAACGCCTACTTCTTCCGCAGAGCCAGTGCCAGCCCGACCGCCACGGCCAGGATGGCCATGGCGGCTGCGCCTCCCAAGAGCAGGAGGGACTTGCCCTCGGGCAGTGGGCCGGCCTTCTTGAGGTCGCCTGGGCGGGGCCCTACCCTGGGCACCCCTTGCCCCGCGGTGGCCTCCTCCCGACTCAGCGGGGCTGCGGGGGGCTCCGCTGGCGACTTGGGTGGCAGGACCCCCTCCCGCTCCGGTTCAGAAGCTTCTGCTGGGGCTGCTTCTGCCTCCTCTTCACCGAGCTCCACAAACAGGGACGTCGTGGGACTGGCCCTGGGGACGGCCGCCATCGGGGCAGGGGCCGGCGCGGCCGCCTCCCCCACGCCCTCGGGGATCTCCTCCCGCTCCACGTGCACGATGTCGGAGTTGGAGGAGTTGTTCTCGCTCTTCTCTGCGGCCCCGTTGCTATCCAAACTCTTGACCTCCTCGGGGTCCACTGTGACCTGCTGCCAGGACTCAGGGCCCAGGGACACCGGCAGGCTCTCCGTGTGCCAGCTCTGGCTGGCGGACAGCGACACGGGCAAGCTCTCGGCCTGCCAGGAGGCTGTGGCCGTGGTGGGCGACTCCGGGGGGCTGACGTGCGTGGAGCCGTCGCTGGGCAGAATGTAGATGTCGTTGCTGTCCTCCGCGGCGCCCGCGGGGCACTCCTCTGACTCCAGGTTAAAGACGGTGCCCTAGAAGAGGAGCAGGCGGTCAGCACAAGGGCGCTAAGGCAACCTCCGCGAACACCAGTCGGGAAAACTCCCTCCTAAGCTGAGCCTGGGGAACACACACATCATTTAAAATGATGGTGTTTCTGGACTGAACGGGCTTGCCTGCAGACCAACGCAGAGGAGGAGTTTCCAACAAGTTGGTTCTCGAAGTATGTCCTCAAAGCTGCATCTGCAGAAAGCTGATGCATATCCTATTCGACTTCACACATATTTAACAGAGTAAATGACACGGCCCAGCAGAGGGAAGCAGCACAGGCAGGCAGCTCGTGCTGCAGGCTCACCACTGGCTCAGCAGACCAGGAGAACGTGTCTTGGCAGTGGCTAGGGAGGCAAGGGTGAGTGGGAGCCTGGCCCAGCAGAGGCCCAGAAACACGGACCAGGGGACTAACAAGCCTGGAGTGACCGGGGAGGGGCTGGCAGTGGACAGAGGGCTCAGAGCCACGGCCTGAACTCCGTTGCAAGGGAGCGCTTGGTCACAGATGGAGCCACCCCATGGGCGGCACAGGCCTCCCGCCCGTCCACTGGTAGGAGCCACAGAGAGGCAGCCTGGCCGTGCCCACGAGCTCCGGTCACAGGGAAAAACAGACTCAATTTTGGTTCTTAACAAACTGACCGTCTAGACATGAAGACGTGGGGACCAGGGGCTCCTGTTGGAGATGGACAGGAGGTCTCGCCGAGCCTGGATGACACCACGGATGGTGACGAGAGGCTGCAGAGCGTATGCGAGCACACTGGCTCCCCCTCTGTCAAGGAGAATAATTCTGTTCTCCAGCCAAGACCAGACACTTTCCAGTCAGATGTGGTTAACTCCCCACATCCTTGTCCTTCGAGTCACATCTGCTGATGCTCTGCACACCGCTGGTTCTGCAGTCACAGGAGGCATGGATCCACTGGCCTTAGAGCACCTCACAAAAGCTGTTCAAGCTGACTCCAGAGGCCCTTAAGAGTCAGCGTGCTCCCTGAAGGGCACTCCCAGCAAGGGCTGAAAACAACCTCTCACAGCAAAAAAAGTGAAAAAAGTGAAAGCCACACAGTCGTGTCCAATGGTTTGCAACCCTATGGACTGTAGCCCACCAGGCTTCTCTGTCCATGGGATTCTCCAGGCAAGAATACTGGNGCGTGCTCCCTGAAGGGCACTCCCAGCAAGGGCTGAAAACAACCTCTCACAGCAAAAAAAGTGAAAAAAGTGAAAGCCACACAGTCGTGTCCAATGGTTTGCAACCCTATGGACTGTAGCCCACCAGGCTTCTCTGTCCATGGGATTCTCCAGGCAAGAATACTGGAGTGGGTTGCTATTTCCTTCTCCAGGGAATTGAACCCGGGCCTCTTGCATTGCCGGCAGATTCTTTACCAACTGAGCTACTAGGGAAGCCCAAGAGTTGGTTTAAAAAGCAAAAGCAAAACAAAGGAACCATAGCAAAAAGGGTAAAAATTTTAATCCTCAGACAGGAGACTTCTGCTAATTTTTGTTTCTGGCCACTGGGCATGTGGGATCTCAGCTCCCCGACCAGGGGTTGAACCTGCACCCGCTGAAGTGGACGCGTGGAGCCCTAACCACTGGACCACCAGGAAAATCATCCTTTGGTACTATTTTATTTACGGCTCGAAGCCCATCGAAGCCCAAACAAGTGAAAAGAAAATCTCAAAAGTTCCATTATGATGAAATGAGGGAAAAGTTAAACTAAGACAGCATTTAATACAAAGTTACTTTTCTCTTCATTTTTAACAACTTAAAGCTGAGAGTTACGAACCTTCTGTTCTATATCTCACCACACAGCACTATCAGCAGGGCTGTCAAGACAACAGCTCGGTGAGAGCGAGGGGCTCCACACCAGTCAGGCTCAGCCGCTTTTCCCCTGCTGTCACGGACTCTCTACCCTATAATTTATTTCTGCATGTGGGTCGTGACATTTTAATGATGATTCACCAAAAATTTTATGCTTTATGTAAGAAGTTTTAAAGACAGAATAGATGATCACTGAAACTTTTGCTTCTGGTCAGCTAAAGCAAGAATCTCAACTGGAGGCCTCTCCCGCGACAGTTACTGTTGCTAACAGAGAGCAGGCTGTCTCAGAGAGAAGGCAGCAGAGAGCTGGAGCACACCGCCAGCTTCAGGCACTGTCAGCACAGAGCGCTTGTCTCACTGGGAACAGCTGTATCTTCAGTCCCACTGACACAAAAACACAGAGGAATAAATTCAAGGGCTCAAAAATATATAATTAATTGGGACCAACAAGAGTTTAACAGAGAACTATGTTCTGTTTAAACAGATGGTGCCCAAGAAGTAGGAACTTGCCCAAGGCCCCTCAGCTGCTGTGAGAATTGGGCATTGGTGTCCTTCTGAAGACCGGACTTAATTCATTTTGCTGTCAAAATAAGGAAGCTGAAGCACCCAAGAAGGGTGCACACCCGGCCTGAAGTCCACGGCCGGGAGTGGCTCTGGCCAGGCGGCTCGCCTGTGGGGTCCAAGCCTCTGCTTCCCACACTGGAGCTTTTCCTGAGTTTACGGCAAGAAGTAACCGGAAAACGCTATTCTTGGTGTTTCCATCAAGCAAATACAGAAGGTTATGTTCAGGAAATTCTTCAAGTAAAAAGGCAGGTAGAGAAGAAACTGGAATATCTGAAAGGACTGCTGCGGAATAGGTGGGTACAAGTAAAAGCGGACTGGAATCATCCAGAGAAGCACCTCGGGGCTACGGCAGCACTCGACCACACCTGATCCGCCCCGTTTGCTTCCGTCCTACTTTGGGTCACACAACCTACAACTGTTGTGCCAGCTCAAGCAGTGTTTCACACGCAGGGTCACAGCTGCCAATGAGCTGATCCACTGAGGACGCTGGGCAGACTCGTAAGACCACCCTCCCGGGGAGCTCACTCAGGGACTCAGCCCACATGTCACCCCAACCCTTATCACCAAGAAGGTAAAACTGACGCCGGCTCCTCTACACTTGGTCAGACACAGTAAAACAACAACAACAACAAAAAAAAAAAAAAAAAAAAAAAAAAAAACCCTCAACAACCAGAAATCTCAAGGACTGTGAGAGAAGAGAGGAGATGACACAGGGCCAAGGGCCACCCTGGGGCTGGAGGAGGCCAGGCGGGCTGGGGATGGGGGGACGGGGACTGCCAGAGGAAAGCCCTGCAGTTCTGGGAGTCACCCTGGACCCCTGCTCCGGGCGGGCGAGGGCACAGGAGCCCCTCCGAAGCAGCCGAGCGCCTCGCTCTCCCTGACAAGCTCTGCTGGCAGAGGAAACCAGTTAACCACCGCCTGACCCCAGAGGAGGGAAATGACCAGCACTGACCCACCCTGCCCATCCGTGCCGTCTAGGGAGGAGGGAGAAAGAGAAACTCCTGTTAAGTTCAGGGGCGGGGGAGCCCACAGGCTCGCTCACCTTCAAAGACCTATTCACAGGCCTGCAAACACATCTCCTCCTGATGCCTCACCACATCACCCAGACCTCCAGACGCAGTTCCTTCTATCCAGGACAGCAAGCCTGGCTATCCAGACAAAATGACAAGGCACAGCAAAAAGAGAACATATACACACGCCAGAACCAGACATGGCAGGGATGCAGGAGTTATAATCAGGCTCTTTCTGGGGACTTCCCTCGGGATCCAGTGGCTAAGAGTCTCTGCTTCCAAAGCAAGGGGCAAGAGTTTGGTCCCCAGCCAGGAAACCAAGACCCACCTGCCTCATGGCACAGTCAAAACTTAAAAAAACAAAACAAAACAAAACATCTGTTTTTAAAAAATGAACCTAGCCACCTAGGCATACCTATAAAAAAACTTTACTCAAAATAGATCACAAGGAATTCCCTGGGGGTCCGGTGGTTAGGACTCTGCACTTTCACGGCTGTGCACTTTCACGGCTGAGTGCCTGGGTTCGATCCCGGCATCAGAACTAAGATCCCACAAGCTATGTGGTGCGCGGGGGAGCAGGGGCGGGTCATAAATCTAAACATAAAATGCAAAACTCTTAGAAGATGCCACAGGAGAAAAGCTGAAAGATCATGGGCCTGGTGATGACTTTTTAGATAGAAGGCACAATCAATGAGAGAAGTGAATGAAAAGCTAGACTATTGAAGAGATAATTCTGAGAGAATGAGAAGAAAAGGCACAGACTGGGAGAAAATACTTGCAAAAGACACATCCAATAAGGGGCTGTTACCCCAAATAACACAAAGAACTCTTAAAATTCAACATTAAGAAAATAAACAACCAATTTAAAAAATGAGTCTGGGATTACCCTAGTGGCCCAGTGTTTAAGACTCCGCTTCCAGTGCAGGGGATGTGGGTTCAATCCCTGAGCAGAGAACAAAGGTCCCACATGCCACTTGGCAAGTATTCAGTGCTAACAAGGAAAGGAGGAAACTCAAATGCAAATTACTAAGTGAAAAAAGCCAATCTGAAAAGGCTACATACTTTATGTCTCCCAACTATAAGATCTTCTAGAAAAAAGGCAAAATTACAGAGACAATGAAAAGGTCAGTGGTTGCCAGAGTTCAGAGAGAGGGAGGGACAAACAGGGGAAGCCCAGAGGATTTCTAGAGCAATGAAACCAGTACTGGTCAGACACATGTCACTATAAATTCATACCAACCCATACAATGCACAGCCAGCATCACCAAGAGGTCTGGACCCTAATGTAAACTGTGGACTCTGGGGAATGCTGGCGTGTAATGGAGGCTCCATCTGGCCGGGGCTGCCAACGGAGGGGGCTCACATGTGTGAAGGCAGGGAGTTAATGTGAAATCTCTGCACCTTCTGGTAAACATTTCCATAAACCTAAAACTGTTCTGCCGCTGCTGCTAAGTTGCTTCAGTCGTATCCGAATCTGTTCTAAAAACCTCTCAATTCAATACAATGGAAAATCATCTCAAACACAGTACAACGGGGTGGGGAAAAAACACTTGAAGACAAATATTCACAAAACAAGACTTAGGACAAGCAAAGGAGAAGGCAACGGCACCCCACTCCACTCCTTTTGCCTGGAAAATCCCATGGACGGAGGAGCCTGGTAGGCTGCAGTCCATGGGGTCGCAAGAGTCGGACTTCACTTTCCCTTTTCACTTTCATGTACTGGAGAAGGAAATGGCAACCCTCTCCAGTGTTCTTGCCTGGAGAATCCCGGGGAGGGGAGCCTGGTGGGCTGCCGTCTATGGGGTCGCACAGAGTCGGACACGACTGAAGCGACTTAGCAGCAGCAGGACAAGGAAAACTCCCTGCAGACCTCCAAAGACATTTATCCCAGCCATTTCTATAATTCAGACAACAAAGAATCACTTTTCTTTCTGCAAATCTCTAAGGCCAACACATGCCTTACAACTCGCTACACAGGGCCACCACACTCACCCCAAGTCACTGCCTCCCTCACCGCCTCTCCTGCAGGTTCGAGAAGCCAGCTCCACTTCAGGAGCTCACGTTCACGCGGCTGAAGACAGACACAGCCGGGGAAGTCCTAGGACAGACCTTACATAACAGACATGCACCACCACGTGGCCAGTGATCCTCCGCCAGCATTGTTAAGACCTGTCAATGCGTGTTCCACACAAAGTGCCTGAAGGAGATGCATGCTGACACTTTCTGTCAGAGGATGCTTTTTCACCAATTAGCCAGAAAAGCACGCTCTTGGTTTTAAATACAAAAACACAGGGTGCTCAAATGTAACAGTGTGAAATACAGATTGGGCACTCACATTTAGAAAGGAAAACACTTTAAACATTAACAAACTAGTTACTCATACATACTGCTCTATTTTAAGCATAGAGGTTTTAGCTGAATAAAATACTTTATAACAAATTATAATTACCACCAAAGTTTGAGGCACTCCATCATACAGAAACAGCACACTGAGAAGGGAATAAATAGTAACCCCTCTGTGCTCCTCCTCCTCCATCACAGAGCACCATCCAGGCTAGGAAGGTCCCTGGGGAAGCCACCCACGGGCAGCAGCAACGACAACAGGAGGGCACTGGGAACCCGAGGGTGGAGCAGACCATCCTGCTTCTGCCCACGACAGTCACGGGAAGGGTAGGGACGCGGGGAGGGCTCTCCTGGAGGCAATGGCAGGAGAGGCGGCTGCCATTGTGACAGCCCTGCCCCCAAGCAGATAGCAGCAACTGTGTCTGCCGTAAATACCACGCCTGCAGAGCCCCCACTCCCACAAGGGGAGGCCGTACAAGGAGGGAGGGAAGGCGAGGCTCTGAAGACACGTGCGGACAGTATCTGATCCCCAACATCACCCACCCCTACCCAAGGAGCTCCATCCAAAGCGCCTGAACACTCACATCTTTATAAAGGAGGGAGTGGGAGCCGTGGAAAAGGGGGGCGCCATCTCTGCAGAATCTCTCAAGGTATCTCCCCTCTTCCCTCCTGGTGTCTGCCTTGGGGCTGGGCATCTACACTGCGGATGTTCCTACAGCACCCACCCAGGGACAGGAAAGCTCCTGGTAAAGAGAGGAGGGTTTTGTCACGAAGTCTCTTTGAACCCAAGACCACTGTCAGCATGACCTGACCGACCTGACCCACCATCTACTTTGACGGTCCAAGTTCCAGTAAGTTCGAATCCAGTGTCACATTCAAACTCCGAGAAGCATTTCACTAACCTCGTTCCCTTGTCAGCCTGTTAGTTTGAATGCTAAAAGGTTATCTGATGATATGAAGGAATTATTATTAATTTTTTAATGAGGCAATAATGGCATTATAACATAAAATTTAAAAAGAACCTTTATCTTTAGAGATACACAGTGAAATCTTTGCAGAGAAAATTACAGGATGTCTGGATTTTGCTTCAAAATAACATTAAGACGGGAGGTGATCAGGCTATGACTGAAGCATGACTGGCAACGAGTTAACGGCTGTCAGGACCAAGCGGTGGGGCTCAGTACATGCACTTCTCTGTTTTCGTAAATACTCAGAATTCCGCAAAAGAAAGCTCTGTCTATAAAAGTAAGTAGTGTAAGGGGCTTCCCTGGCGGTCCAGTGGTGAAGAATCCACCCTGCAAGGCAGGGGACGTGGGTGTGAACCCCGGTTGGGGAACTAAGATCCCACAAGCCACGGAGCAAGCAAGCCCGTGCATGGGAACTGGAGTCTGTGTGCCTGCATGAATGACCGCACACGACTGAAAAAAGACCCAGCAACTCAGACCTGACTCAGTCAGAGACCCGAGGGAGCGACCGGAGACTGACAAGAACAGGGGCCTCCCCAGAGAGAATGCCAGGTGGCTGTGAAGGACGTCATGGGAAGCAAGGCACAGATAACCCAAATCCCACACAAACTGTTAGAGCACAGGGGAACAAAGGAGACGCTCTTCCCAACTGCAAATTCTTTTATGAAGCCTTAAAACTGAAACACAACAAGGAAAGTTACAGACAGACCTCACTCATGGAGACTCATAGAACGAAATGGTGACATGCTAAAGGCACTCACATTAATATCAGGAAAAGGACAAGGCTCAATTAACACCAATGCTGTTAATACTGCGCTGGAGGTCCTGATGAGTACAGCGCCTTGTTTTTAAAAGACAGACTCAAAGGAAAAAAAAACAAACAAACCTGACATTATTCACGCATGCTGAGATTTTCTATGTAGAAAACCCAAAGGAACCCAGAGATAGTCAGAATCTATAAGACAGCTGAGCACATGTGTTGGACAGAAAATCAATATGGAAAAATCAATTTAACAAAGGAGCCGTAGTTATGTAAGATGCTAACATGTGGGAAACGGGGGAAGGGGATGTGGGATTGCTTTACCTTTGTAACTTGTAAATTTACAATTATTCCTAAATAATCTTATTTTAATAAATAATTTTTTTAATTAATAAGTCTGACAATAGTAAGTGTTACAGAAGACACAGAACAACAAAAATTCTCACATTAAAAAAATTCTCACAAGCTGCTGACAGAGCACAAGTTGGGAAATACTGTGAAAACAGTCGGGCATTGTCTTGCAACTCAGAACATGTCTACACTCCTGGAGCTAAAAATTCCTCTCCTGCACATGTGGCTGACAGTGTTCCAAACAGCAACGCTTCCAACAGCAAAAAGGTGGACCTGTCCACTGGCAAGACTGTCGTTAAATAAACTACCGATAAACTGTGACGTGTTTAAAAAAACCAAACGCCCACCAACTCGTGGACTCTGATCACGCATTTGCAAAGGGAATCCATCGACGGTGAAAACTGGTGTGGAGTTGGGAGAATCATAGCTGTGACAAAGGCCTTAGCCTCGGCACACAGACAGACTTGGATCTGCACCTTGAAAATTTCTCATGGGGAGGAGGGAGATAATAAGGATGAAAATGTCTAAAAAGGATCCTCAGGAGGATGATAATGAAGAAAAAATTGAGAAACAATGACCTAGGTGAATCTCAAGAATATAACAGTGAATGAAAAAAGCAAGTTACAGAGGAATACATACGACACTATTTACATAAAGTCCAAACAAAATAATACAACCTCTGGGGATACATGAGTATTGAAGCTACAATTCAGAACAGCGGCTGCCCCTGTATGTGCAAATCCAGGGGCAACGAGGAGACTCCGAGTGCTGGCTGTGCTCCTCCCTTCCACTGGGACGGTAAATACACAGGTGCTCATTTACTATTCCTCACCCCTTAGTTATTTCTGTGCTCTGTGCTAGTATGAAATGTTTCATAACACTTAAAAACACCACACATGCACTCAGAAGCACTGCAAAAGCTCAGCAGATTACACTGCATGAGCAGCCTTTCCACTGACCGCCATCCAATCCCAATGTGAATACTGAGCGAGGACACTGATGAGTTTAACCTAGGCTGTTAGAAACAACCACGAAAGACTCAATGTTTCTTTCTTAAAACATTTAGAACAACCACAACAGCAACTGGCAGGCACGTACCCAGCCACCCTGCTGGATGATGTACTCGGCCGCGTGGTCCTCCAGGAAGGTCACGCCGAACTGCAGCAGCGCGCCCAGCGGCTCCTGGCCGCGTCTCGTCAGCTCCAGAAGCATTTGTCGCAGCAAAATCAGAGGCACCAAAATCTTCAACACAAAGATGAGGGAGTAAAACACAAACTGAAATTCGTACAGGTCATTCAACATGTTCAACTACTAGAAAACACATTTCGGTGCATCACTATGGAATTCCCTTTTTATTGTAATCAACAGTGACCTCAACTTGAATTTTGGAGAAAACCGCATGTACGTTTTATACCACAGGGTGGTAGAAATGTTACTATATGAAAACAACCAGACCTCCGTGTGTGCACACACGCACATGTACATGTAATTACATACGTACAGGAAATTCACTGAGGCATTATAACGGCTAAAGGCTGGAAATGACCCAACAGGCCCTGTCAAATTTTGGTCATCCAGACCAGAAAAATATCAAGAAGCTGTTAAAATGAATTAGATTGTGCACTGCCCAGCTGCCAAGATTTATTTTCAGTGAAAAAAGATAAAGCAGGGTATGTGCAATGATGGTACCATTTGTGTGAGCACTGTAGAATCCTACAGATTTCTGGAAAATACCTAAGAAACTGTCGACAGTGGCAGCCTAGGGAGAGAGCAGTGGTGACACGGTGGGGACGCACTTTCACGCGTGCGTCTTTTGTACTTGGTGCACGTTGTCCTTCTCCTTTTATTACCTAATTGAACACAACATTTTCAAAGTCATGAACCATCTTACACAAGTCATCAAAACCCAGAGTTGTTCGTATCACTCCTAATAACCTTATGGCTCAATATTAAGAAGTCATTAAAATTTATGACAGAGACTAGCGAGAGTCCCTTTCTTTCCCCCAAACCCCCTGCATACTGAAGAGAACTAAGTACTTTTAGTTAACCATCTGCCTGAAACCCTTCTGACCACAACATCAGAAAGGACCGCCAAAGGAAATGAAACCGGTTTCCTGTCACTGACCTGCCAAGGTCATAGCTGAGGGATTACAATATATTTCTGCAGAAGAGGACAAACAGAAAAGACAATGAGTTTATATCCTTACTAATATTCTTTGTTTTGTTTTGTTTTGTTTTGTTTTTAAGTAAAAGAGGCTCCAAGGGAATCTCTATTAAAAAGTCTGAAAGAAAAATGTGGCAAGCACACATCTTTCCTTTTTTGGTATTCTAAAAGAACTCTAGCCCCAAGCACAGTCAAAATCGCTTCTCAGCACCAGCAGAGGGGCACAGGGCTGCAGACAGGACTCTAGGAGGCTTTCTGCACAAGCAGATACCTGCAGCACTTCTGAAAAGAGGAACACAGCTGCTCATCCAGCTCCATGTTCAGTCTCAGTTCGGGCAGGGAGGGGAGCTGTGAACCAGCCCAGCAAACACATCACACCAAGCCCTAGGGCCTGGGGCCCTGCATGCCTCAAAACATTCTCATTTCCCACAGTAATGTACTACATGCAATGTCTTAAAGTTACTCACATTTAAGCTCTACTGCCTCTCAGAAATGAGCTGCAAATGTTTCAGACTTGCCATATAGAGTAATACTCTTACCAATTGTTCAAAATTCACCTCTTTCACGTATCAAGCGTAGCTGCCCTAGTTTTATGATACAATAATCTAGAGATAAGCCTGTAATCCTCTCACTGTCTTAACTTTAGCCCTTACCCGTATTCCCTCTGATTCACTATTACTTTTTACACTGAAATCTAACCTTCTAGTCCATTCTTCATATAGCAACTGCTCCACCACTTTCATTTAAGTTACTCTTTCCTGAATCTTCTTCATTGTAATTACATACTCCTTGAAATGCAGTGAGTGCAGAGGCTTCCTTTTATAAGACTAGTATCTCCTACTTGGTTGATGACACTCTCACAGTTTGTAACTTAGATCGTCTTTGTACAGTCATACCCACCACCCTCTAACTGCTGTGGTCACGAAGCCTCATGGGTATTTCTACAACTGTTTCCATCAATTCCACATTTCACTACTCACAAGAGTTCTTTATCATCTGTACACCTAATGGACAGCAAGGAGATCAAACCAGTCAATTCTAAGGGAAATCAACCCTGAAAACTCATTGGAAGTACTGACACTTAAGTTGAAGCCCCAATACTTTGGCCACGTGATGCAAAGAGCTGACTCACTGGAAAAGACCCTGATGCTGGGAAAGACTGAGGGCAAAAGAAGAGGGCAGAAAGGATGAGATGGTTAGATGGCATCACTAACTCAATGGACATGAACTTGGGCAAACTCCGGGAGATGGTTAGGCACAGGGAGGTCTGGCAAATACTATTCATGAGCTTTGTTTGGATCTCAATTCTCAAATGAGCTTAGGAAAATATCTTCATGAAACTGGGAAGATATGAATACTAAACAGGCTGATGATATTAAAATTACTGCTAATAATTGAGGTGTTGGAAATACACATTAATGGATCTATAGGGAGTGCGTCAAGGTAGGACAGACGCAGGCCGACACCTGCTGAGGCTGGGGTTCGGGTGCAAGTCTGTCACACTGTGTGACCCACTCGGTGTACACCTGACGTTTCAGTACAAGATTTTAAAAGATGAGTGACGTAATATGCCACTAAAAATCAGCCAAGGCAAATGAACTCTTCCCTGCTATTGCACTTCCACAGTCAAACCTTGTGAGCACCAGGCACTACACACTCTGGCTTTTCTCTTGATGGTCATTTTCTTCTTTTCCTATAAGCAGACAAGTTCATAGAAAACAACCAATCGCCATGAGGGATAATAAAAACGAATTAAAGAATAACCTATAATTCTGAGATAACTACTATGGATTATTTAATATTCTGGCACACATTCCGATTATTTTTCTCAGTATATACATTCTATACAGCCTGCTGCTGCTGCTGCTAAGTCACTTCAGTCGTGTCCGACTCTGTGTGACCCCACAGACGGCAGCCCACCAGGCTCCCCCGTCCCTGGGATTCTCCAGGCAAGAATACTGGAGTGGGTACAGCCTACATTTACACATATACTTTTGAAAAAATCATTCTATTAATATGGGTTTGCGACCAGCTTTTTTCCTCCAGTTACTTTGATTTAAAGAGCATTTTACCAAGATGCTTTTACAATCTTTACTCAGATGAACTGACATTCAGCTTGGAAACTGGGCATGCTTTGTGGATACTTTTTCATTTGTGCCTCATTTACCTACCAGACAGCCACTTCATATAGTGATGTTATATCAAAATTTTGCAAATACTTGTGCAAAATATAAAATACAAAATATGGGCTAAATGCTTAAATTAGCCAATCTGATTTTGACTGGGGTGGAAGGAGGCATTTTAGCTGCTTATCATGACAAGCTGGGTTCTTTTCTGCCCTAAGGGACTCAGAGAGCAGTGCTGGACTCTGCAGAGCAGGTCCTACCCCAGTGGGCTTCACGTCCATGAAGGCGCAAGCCTCGTGGAGTCTGGCCTGTGGTTCAGGTGAGGGACTGAAATGAAGTCGGGAATGGGGTGGTGGGAAAAAAGGATGGGTGAAGAGGAAACGTGAAGACTGGGGTTACTTTCATTTCTTTGGATAACCATAGGATGGGGAAAGGGAGACACACAAGAGTTGACTGTAACAACCTTAGACAAGGGCAACATGAGAAAAACGTAAGATAGGGGACAAGGCTAGTGATATTAGGGACCTCATCTGCTGTTGGATAGACAAAGAAATACATCATAACCAAGCTCACTTTCATTTACAAAATCTATTTCAAGTGTTCATAAGAGAGGTTTGCTTTATTCCATAAAGTGAGTGAAACAGATATTCTAACAACTCTTTCACAGTAGTAACATAATAAAACTCTGTAACAGTGACTGTTTGGGAACAAGGCTCCATGTGTCAAATCTAACACAACAGCCACTGTTTGCAGAGTGCTCACTGTGGGGCCAGACAATGCCCTGAAATAAGCACTCAACACACACGATGTCATTCAGTTCTATTAACACTTCTGAGGTTAGTGGTATGGGCTCCATGTCACACATGTGAACATCAAGACCTCACCTGCTTAACTAACCTGTCCTAAGATGTGCACCTAGTCAGTGGCAAAGCTGATACGGAAACAAGTCCGATTACAGGCCCATGATGCTAATGATTATGCTCTAATGCCTTCAAAGCCTGTATTAAGGTGAGTAAAAATAATATACATCAATTAGATACACGAAGTCACACAGTCTGGCCTACAGCAGTATAATTCTCAGTAAAGGGGCTACTTATAAAAATAACTGCACTGCACTTTCTCATCCCAGGCATCACATCACCAAGGGCCGGACCTCCTCCTGGTGAACGGGATGAGCCCAGACCACCTCTCCCAAGACTCTGCCTCAGCAAGGTGCCAAGTGGACATGGCCTGAAACAGTGGGCGAGCAGCAGAGGACAGCAGAAAGGCACGCAACCCTCAAGTAGGAATCAGACCTCAGCTCCAGCGCTGGGTCCAGCGTGTACTGGTCCAGGGGTCGCAAGCAAGAACTCTCTTTTTTAAAACTGATTCTTCACCTGACCTAACAAGACAAAAGCTAATCAAGTCCCTTCTGCGCCCTCTGAGGGGACAGCTTCAACACTCAGATGAGACATGGCGTGAGACACCTTGGAAACATCAGCACAGCCAGGGCTCCTCCTGTTAAGGGCCCCAGAAGCCGCCCCAAATGAACCCTGTGCGTTTCCCCCCAAACATACTCACCTGTGCGCAAACAACCGTCTGGAGAGAAATGAAGAGATACTGGGGATTCAGGACAGAGAGAAGGAAGATGGCGCACAACAGCACCTTTGGTTCTGGGCCAGCCTTCATCAGACACACCCACGTAACAAAGCTGGGTTCATGGAACAACGAGCTCTCACACGATGCTAACAAGCCCCTCCTGGACTTTTATCATTAACACACTAAAATCTTGTAACAGAAAAGATAACTTGGTTGATACCTTATTCCAGCCGCTGGCATGAACTGTGGTCTCCAGTGTACATTCCCGATATGCCTGATATGTCACTGGCCTGTAGAGATTTTTTTTAAAAATCTGTGTCACAAAGAAGGAAAATTCTAAATTTCCAGATGAATAAATATACAGTCACTTCTCTGCTGTAGAACTTGCACTAAAGTAACAGATGATTCAACAGATAATGTTCTATGAGACTGACTTTTACCATTTGCTATGCATTTTTCTTTAAGCATTCTCTACAGGTGAGATTTATGCTATCAGCTTGGGAAAGCAGTTCACAACATATGAAAAATAACAAATTTTTTGTAATTGAATTTTATCCAACAAGATTTCTATGTTGCAGATAAATATATACAGTTGGGTTATTAATAAAATCAAGTTAAAGGGCAAACAAGAAAAGTGATCTTGTTAATATAAAAAAACAATTTAAACTTCTAAAGGCAAAAAATGTAAAGTATTTAAAACTTACAGAGATATTGTCACTGGAAGACTGTTCAAACTGGATGCAAATAAACACGTTACTTTAAATCTGGAGTCACTGCCACCTGCTGCAGGGCAAGGCTCTCCTGCGCATTCCAGTCACACAGACACTCCTCTACTGAGGGGATGTGAGTGCTGTGTTCTAAGCCTGGGTTTCTGTGCAAATTAATAACCACAACAGATACTTGGCAGCAAGGTGAAGGCACCAAGTGCTTGCCTAACAGACTTAATAAAAATTTACCTCTACCAACCTTTGGTGGGCAAAGAATTAACATACATGTTAAAAAAAGGAGAGGAATCTTGCTTTTAAAGGATTGTAAAACTCAAGCCAAAGGCATTTTCTGCTTTGAACAACCTGATCACTTCAGTCTTTTGAACAGTTATAACAGGTAGACTTCCTGGTAGCTTACTGTTACGTTTTACATTTTAATACCTTTGTGCTTTATATATCCTAGTACACACTAGGAAATTGAAGCTCAGAAAAGCTAAGAGACTATGCCAAATCCACAGAGATGGCAAAGAGCAACACAGAACAGGAATTCACACCCAATGAGCTCTGGCTCCAAAGGCCCAAGGTTCCTGTTTTGAATCAGGGTATTGACATGGTCATGATGGCAGTGATGCCCCTGGTAGCTGGCCAGCACCTGGATTGCGGGGGGAGAGGAACACACCAGACGGCAGAGACTTGCTAAGAACAAAGGCCCTACGACAGCTCACCAAGGACTTCTGTAATGGATACATGTTACAACTAGGATATTTTAACACACCGAGTTAAATACAACGTATTTTTAAACCTACGTTTAACTTGTTTACACGGCTGCTGAAAGATGGCAAGCGGCATGCGTGNTTCACAACATATGAAAAATAACAAATTTTTTGTAATTGAATTTTATCCAACAAGATTTCTATGTTGCAGATAAATATATACAGTTGGGTTATTAATAAAATCAAGTTAAAGGGCAAACAAGAAAAGTGATCTTGTTAATATAAAAAAACAATTTAAACTTCTAAAGGCAAAAAATGTAAAGTATTTAAAACTTACAGAGATATTGTCACTGGAAGACTGTTCAAACTGGATGCAAATAAACACGTTACTTTAAATCTGGAGTCACTGCCACCTGCTGCAGGGCAAGGCTCTCCTGCGCATTCCAGTCACACAGACACTCCTCTACTGAGGGGATGTGAGTGCTGTGTTCTAAGCCTGGGTTTCTGTGCAAATTAATAACCACAACAGATACTTGGCAGCAAGGTGAAGGCACCAAGTGCTTGCCTAACAGACTTAATAAAAATTTACCTCTACCAACCTTTGGTGGGCAAAGAATTAACATACATGTTAAAAAAAGGAGAGGAATCTTGCTTTTAAAGGATTGTAAAACTCAAGCCAAAGGCATTTTCTGCTTTGAACAACCTGATCACTTCAGTCTTTTGAACAGTTATAACAGGTAGATTTCCTGGTAGCTTACTGTTACGTTTTACATTTTAATACCTTTGTGCTTTATATATCCTAGTACACACTAGGAAATTGAAGCTCAGAAAAGCTAAGAGACTATGCCAAATCCACAGAGATGGCAAAGAGCAACACAGAACAGGAATTCACACCCAATGAGCTCTGGCTCCAAAGGCCCAAGGTTCCTGTTTTGAATCAGGGTATTGACATGGTCATGATGGCAGTGATGCCCCTGGTAGCTGGCCAGCACCTGGATTGCGGGGGGAGAGGAACACACCAGACGGCAGAGACTTGCTAAGAACAAAGGCCCTACGACAGCTCACCAAGGACTTCTGTAATGGATACATGTTACAACTAGGATATTTTAACACACCGAGTTAAATACAACGTATTTTTAAACCTACGTTTAACTTGTTTACACGGCTGCTGAAAGATGGCAAGCGGCATGCGTGTGACTTCATACGCGGACGCCCAGACAGCGCGCAGGCCTGGGCGCTACAGAGAGCAACTCTGGCACACGCACGGCCCTTCCTGTGAGTCTGGGTGCCGGCGCCACCGGGACACCGAGGTGCCAAGACCGTGGGAGGCCCCTCTACTGAGACACTGTGTGCGACCTCCCTGCTGTCGCATCTCCACTGGAGTGCCCGGAGAGCAGCTGGAGGACTTGGGCGGACACCAGGAGGCCGTGACGCTGGACTCCAGCAAACAGGCTGCCAGCTGCCTGCCCACGTGCTCCCTGCAGCACCACCTGGTCATCCAGTCCCTTCCCTTCCTTCCCCGAACTGTCTGCTGCTACTGGGCGGCACGCGGTCCTGACGGGAGTTTATCAGGCTAAATGACGTTAGCATCCGCCAGAACGAAACATGATTTGAAGCGTTATATGTGCACACGTATATGCACATTAAAGATTCAGCAGATTGAAACCTTCAAAGGAAAACTTAAACACAGAAGAACAAGCAGCCCGATCTAATGAGAGGAGTGGGCTCTGCCAAGAAGGAAACCGAGGGGAAGCACTTTTTCTCATTTAAATTTCTTTCTTTCTTTCTTTCGCCATGCTGTGAGACTTGCAGGATCTTAGGGATTGAAGCTGTACCCTTGGTAGTGAAACTGCAAAGTCTAACCACTGGACAGCCAGGCCAATTTGGAAAAAAAAAACCTTCAAATTGCTGGTGCTTGGCTATGTGAAGAGTTCATAATTAATTTTCTACTTCAACAAAACTGGAGGAATAAGTGGTATTTTCTACCTTAAAAGATACTGCCACCAACCTGTATAATACTTGTAGTTCATCATCAGTTATTCTCAAGGAATTAGTAACTTTTTAGAGTTGTTAAGCTATTGGGGAAAACAAAAAAAATATTCATCCAAGACTATATTTTTTAAAAATATACTTTACAGTGAAAAGGTACTATCTTTTCCTGTAGATCATGAAAAGGACTCCAAAAACATATAATCCTGTCCTTCACATAACTGTACAGATATAAAACTATACTGTTTCTCAAAGAACTAATAATATCCCAGTAAAGTTAAAATTAACACAGAAACTAAGATAGAGGGAAATGATTGATACAAATAATCTGCATCAAAGCTGGGAACAATTTTTTGCCTCATTCTCAGTTACTTTACTCCCAGTCCTAACCACTTTTATAAGTTTTCTATGTTTATTTTGGCCAAAAAGCAGGTTTCTTCAAATCTAAGATGAAATCTCAACATATAAACTAAATGAAAGTATGGCTCCTCTAGCGTCAGAAGCTTGGAAACTGCCTGACCGCCCCTGCTCCCCACAAATACTCCATAAGCCACTGCTGGGCTGCACCTCCAAATTTCCTGTGGAAGTTGTAACTCCCACACCCAGGATCTTGTCTCCACATTTATTTTTAAAACTTTCTATGTATAAAGTTAAGAAAATCTAGATATGATTTTCATTTCACTGTTTCCTATGTATAGCTTGGATTTTTACATTTGCTCATGTCACCAGAATATGAAGAAACAAACTGAATTCTCCTTAAACCCA
Source organism: Oreotragus oreotragus (assembly GCA_006410675.1). Classification (NCBI taxonomy): domain Eukaryota; kingdom Metazoa; phylum Chordata; class Mammalia; order Artiodactyla; family Bovidae; genus Oreotragus; species Oreotragus oreotragus. The sequence goes on along the minus strand of SJYX01011289.1, from coordinate 225,604 downwards.
AACTGTTTCATTCTAGCAAATGGCAACATACATACTTTGCTTTGTCAAGGTATGGGGTCACCTACTGCAACAGTGGCTTGGCACCAGAATACTGGCCCTTTTAGTAAAGGAACTGTCTTCACCTTGTGTTAGCAGCAGTCAATCTTTATTAAAACAGACATTTTTTTTCTAATTCACACCAATTTCTTAACGACTCTAAGCAAAGAATTAAGGGAAAGGAATTTTTAAGATTTTCAATAATTGACTTGGCTTTATGCCAACAGACTCTCACGGTGAGCTTCTTCCGGCTGACAGCTAGAAGAGAAGTTCCCACAGCAGGCGTGTGGCAGAGGCACCACGGGCAGCTGTGCAACCCAAAGCTGAGCCACATCCGGGCGCCCGAAGCTGACACAACGCCAACCCCAGGGTACAGTGCGTGAGACCCAGCCATTCCAGTCACACTGGCCATGAGGGTGGTGGTGACAAGTGGTTAGGGCCAGTGAAACAGGCTGTGGTTACAACCAGGGAAAGCATCTGTTGAAACCAGACAGTCCAACAAATAAATACAGTCAAATTCATGCTAGAACAGTTACATCACTGCTGAAAATGAAAAAGGAGAGGATTAGGGAAAGGAAAAAATAGAAGCAAGTGAGAAAAGCGACACCATTCACCTAAACAAGGCCTTCAGAGCAAGGAGCGGTGGGGACTTGCCCCAGGGGCACTCACCGGCTGAGCAGCGTCTGCAAGGCCCTGAGCAGAGGCGCCCGCAGATCCTGCGCTGCCTTCTCCCCGAGGTGGGCCAGGCAGTCCTCCACGGAGCTGTCCGGGTTTGCGGGGCTGAACACGGGTGAGGTGTGGCGGTCGAAGCCTGTGCTGGTGAAGGCTGAAGAAGCAAAAGGCGCATCCTCGTGAATGAACAGGTGAGAAGTTGTGCTGTAAACCCAGGGGGTTAGGATTCGGACTACTGGGAAGCACAGCATGGTGTAAGCCACAGAAAACGGAAGACGGTCATTACCGGGCATTAATCTCCCTTTCAAGAGGTCCTAGATTTAAAGATTTTCTTGAAGATTTTTATGGAAAATCTCAGTTTCAAGAGAAGAAAAAGGCTAAACTGACATGCCAAAATGCACAGACCAGCTTTGTGAATGACTGCAGACCCGTTCCGATCAAGATGGTGAAGGAGAGCCTCTCCCAGCACATCACCCAAGGGGGCCTGACCATTTGTTTTCGCCTCTAGAAACATGGCTCTTCTTAAACCAGATTCTCATCAGTTTTTCCACCTCAGAGGACCTCGTGACCTTCATTCCCTTTCAGAGCAAACTTTTAAACCCACAGTCATGCACACGGACACGTTTTACAGGTATGCACATTGCCCACCCACACAGCCAGCCCCTCCTCCGTTCCTCACTCCCTGTTACACAGACACAGCCCTGCTCTGACTGCAGTAATAATCCATGCTGGTCCAGGGAGCAGACAGGACGTATAACCCCTGGGAGTGGGGACAAGCGGTGTGCTGTCCCAGGAATCTGCCCTGCATCCTGTTTGTAGCAACAATCAGTTAAATGTTAGGAAAGTAAAATAAAAGATTAACATTAGGTTTCTGGATTTCTATAAATTTATATTTATATTCTTTCCTTACTAACAGGGTGCTGATTTATAGACATGATTTCTATTTTTTTCTTGTTAAAAATTACTGGGCAGGGAATTCCTCGGTCCACTGCTGCTAAGTTGCTTCAGTCGTATCCGACTCTGTACGACCCCATAGACGGCAGCCCACCAGGCTCCTCTGTCCACAGGATTCTCTAGCAAGAATACTGGAGTGGGTTGCCAGTTCCTTCTCCTCCTTGGTCCACTAGTTTGGACCAATACTTTCATTGCCAGCAGCAGCGGCCTAGATTTAGATTTGATCCCTAGCTGGAGAACTATGATCCAAGAAGCAGTGAAGTGAAGTTGCTCAGTTGTGTCCGACTCTTTGCGACCCCATGGACTGTAGCCTACCAGGCTCCTCTGTCCATGGGATTTTCCAGGCAAAGCAGTATGGGGAAGCAAATCAAATCAATGAAATCCCATCAATACGATCCATTCATAATCCAATCTAATCGATCTGAATTAATCCCATCAATAAATCAAGTAAATCCAGGCAATGCTACTGCACAATCAGTATAACTGCCAATGTATAACTGCCAATCAGTATGCTGCCAATGTAACTTTCATATGCACTGAGAAGCCAAAAAATCCACGTGACTTTTTATTAAAACATCTGCTCTACTGCAGCAGCCTGAAAGCAAACCCACAGTTGTCTCTGAGGGATGCCTGTTTCCAATTCCAACCTACTCTAGCCCTCCTGTCTCACCTGAGGGGGAGGGGAAAAACTCGGAAATTGGTGCCCAGAGGCATAAGCTCATTGAAGACTGAGACCTAACCACAGGGTCCCAGAGAGCTTCCCCCCTCCCCACAGCCCACCACCACCTCACTAAACACTGATTTACAACAGTCCCTGTTATTCAGTCAAATCAAATCAATCCGATCCCATTCCATCAAATCAATCAAAATAAATCAAATCAAATAAGAAAATAAAATCTTATCAAATCAAATAAAACACGTGTGTATGTGTGGAGGACCCTTGAAAATGCTGTGCTAAGTGACAGAAGCCAGCCACAAGTCACTGCTCAGGGCGTGACTCCACTTACATGCAGATGCTCCCAGGAAGATGCATGGAGACAGGAAGCAGATTAGCTGGGGGTGAGTATGGCTGGGGAGCGGGAGCAGACGGGAAGTCACTGTTAACTTATACAGTGTTTCTTCTGGGGATGTGAACAATGCTCTAACTTTAGACTAAGACGACGGCTGTACAGTTCTGTGAATATACCAACCACTGAGCTGTGTACCTTTAAATGGATAAATTTTTCGTATATATCTCAATAAAGCTGCAAAAATTATTTATGGAAAGCAAAGCAGGATATAACCTAGGGCTGCTCTGGTGGTACANTACAATTCTGTGAATATACCAACCACTGAGCTGTGTACCTTTAAATGGATAAATTTTTCGTATATATCTCAATAAAGCTGCAAAAATTATTTATGGAAAGCAAAGCAGGATATAACCTAGGGCTGCTCTGGTGGTACACTGGTTATTAAGAATCCGCCGGTAATGCAGGGGACCTGGGTTCAATCCCTGGCGTGGGAAAATCCTGCGGCCACAGAGCACCTGGGCCCCTGCCCCCAGCTGTGAGCCTGCGCGCCTTGGAGCTTGTGCCCTGTGGTGCTCTGCGCCACAGTGAAGAGCACGCCCTCTCACCATAACTAGGGACAGCCTATGTGCAGCCACGAGGACCCAGCAGAGCCAAAAGTAAAATGAAAATAATTTTTAAAAAAGAAATAACCCAAATGCTCCCCTCCATAAATAAGGGAAAGACTGAGTAAATCTTCATTTGATATATGGATTTTTAAAGTTTACGATTTAATGTTAAGCACAAAGTCTGCAGCCATAAAATCACAGGCACACTGCTGTGACCACCATCTACAATATATGCATGAGAAGGAAGGCAGCACATTGACAGCTCTCTCTTTAATGTTATTAATATGAAGGTAACAAATCACACTGAACGGAAAGTACCTTAACATGACTGATTAGTCCAATACTTAACACCAGAAAAGGGTACATCTCATCTGCTGGGTATATTTTGGAAACTTATTAATATAAACAGATCCCCCAGGAAAGGAAAAGGTACTTTCTAGTTTCACCACTACAATCCTAGACCCAAGAAGTTATGTAATGTTGTGAACACTTGACTGTAAAAAAACAAATGAAGCCACACCACACAGAGCCACTAATTAACTAGGAAATAAGAATAAAAAGACCTTCAGAAATTTCTTTGTCCAGGGATTTGAGCTCTTCTTCAATTTCAGTTTTAACTTTTAATAAAACTTCTTGATCCAGAGATTGTGAAACTGTATCTTGCTGAACCCCTGAAAGCAACAAGAAAGGTTACTATCGAATGACAGAAAACATTAGAACATGGATAGGATGTTTAAGCAGTAAGTCAGAAAGTACAAAATCAAAACTCATTATCATGCCCAAGGGCTAGGAGAATCTTAAAAATGAGGAGGCTAAGGCCAGGCAGGTTGCACCACTAGTCCACCCCTGGAGGGGCAGTGACTGGGGCTCAGGCCTCAGGCCAGCGTGGACAGAACCACCAATTCAATTCAGCCTGTGTCCTCGGCTTCCGGTTGGGCTGGTAGGAAGAAGACTGCTCAGAAACATTTCTGACATAATAGAGAAGAAAAGCTGAAAGGCTGTCATGTTCCCTTACCTTCATGTCTTCATGCAAACTGCATTCCAAGAGAAGGCCTATGATCAACAAAGCATTTGTATCTTCCAACTTAGGAAAACCACAAACATAACCAAGTGTGAGGCAAAAGCTACTCTCATGCAGTGAAAGGAAAGGAAGGGCTTGCTCTGTAGCACAGAAAGGAGAACAAAAAGGACAGCTAACCAAAATAAAACTCAGACCCTCAAAAGGGCTTTTGTTGTGGAAAATATAAAATTCCTTAGGTATTTCTACCAGAAATGCAACAGAAAGGATCCCCTCATGGTCATGGTTAATATTTATCTGGTTAATTGACATTTGATTTAACATTTCTGCCTATGTAAATATCTTAGTTGAAACTACATAAATAAAAATTTTAAAACATTACCTACAACAATATGCTACTAAGCAACCAATGGATCACTGAAGAAATCAAAATGGAAATCAAAAATACCTGGAGACAAATGGAAACACAACCACCCCAAATCCATGGATTAAAGATTTGTAAGACCTGAAATCATAAAATTCTAGCAGGAAACAGGCAGTATGCACTTTGACATGGATCTCAGCATTATTTTTTTGGCTATGTCTCCTCAGGCAAGGGAACAAAAGCAAAAATGAACAAATGGGGCTACATCAAACTAAAAAGCCTTCGCATGGTGAAGAAAACTATGTGCAAAGCATAAAGGCAGCCTAATGAATAGAAGATATTTGCAAACAATAATATCTGGCATATATAAAGAACTCATACAGCTGGACATTAAAAAAACCCAAAGCAGAAAAGACTCAATTTAAACTGGGCAGAGGACCTCAATAGGTATTTACAAAGAAGACACAAAGATGCCACCAGGCACACGAAAAGGTGTTCAACATCACTAATTACCCGGAAAATGCAAATCAGAGCCACACTGAGATTATCACCTCACACCTGTCAAAACGGCTATTACTAAAGAGGCAGTAAATAACAAATACTGGCAAGGTGGTAGATTGTCAATGAAAATGGAGATGATACATGTGGCTGTAAATGATACAGTCAATATGGAAACCAATACAGAGTTTCCTCAAAAAGTTAAAAACAGACCACCACAGTATCCAACAATTCCACTTCTAAATACTATGCTGAAGAAAATAATTCAAAAAGATACATGTGTGTGTGTATATATACAGGGCTTCCCTTATGGCTCAGCTGGTAAAGAACTGGCCTGCGATGTGCGAGACCTGGGTTCGATCCCTGGGTTGGGAAGATCCCTGGAGAAGGGAAAGGCTACCCACTCCAGTATTCTGGCCTGGAGAATTCCATGGACTGTATAGTCCATGGGGTCGCAGAGTCAGACACAACTGAGCAACTTTCATACACACAGATACACACACACATACACACATACACACACCCCCAAAGAAAAAGAAATGAAAAAAGGCAAAATGATTGCCTGAGGAGATACAAACAGCTGAGAAGAGAAGAGAAGCAAAATGCAAAGGAGAAAAGGAAAGCTATACCTATTTGAATGCAAAGTTCCAAAGAACAGCAAGGAGAGATAAGAAAGCCTTCCTCAGGGATCAATGCAAAGAAATAGATGAAAACAACAGAATGGGAAAGACTAGAGATCTCTTCAAGAAAATTAGATACACCAAGGGAACATTTCATGCAAAGATGGGCACAATAAAGGACAGAAATGGTATGGACCTAACAGAAGCAGAAGATATTAAGAAGAGGTGGCAAGAATACACAGAAGAACTGTACAAAAAAGATCTTCACGACCCAGATAATCACGATGGTGTGATTACCCACCTAGAGCCAGACATCCTAGAATGTGAAGTCAAGTGGTCCTTAGGAAGCATCACTATGAACAAAGCTAGTGGAGGTGACGAAATTCCAGTTGAGCTATTTCAAATCCTGAAAGATGATTCTGTGAAAGTGTTGCACTCAACATGCCAGCAAATTTGGAAAACTCAGCAGTGGCCACAGGACTGGAAAAGGTATCCCAAAGAAAGGCAATGCCAAAGAATGCTCAAACTACCGCAGAATTGCACTCATCTCACACGCTAGTAAAGTAATATTGAAAGTTTTCCAAGCCAGGCTTCGACAGTACATGAACTGTGGACTTCCAGATGTTCAAGCTGGATTTAGAAATGGCACAGGAACCAGAGATCAAACTGTCAATATCCACTGGATCATCAGAAAAGCAAAAGAGCTCCAGAAAAACATCTATTTCTGCTTTATTGACTATGCCAAAGCCTTTGACTGTGTGGTTCACAATAAACTGTGGAAACTTCTGAAAGAGATGGGAATACCAGACCACCTGACCGGCCTCTTGAGAAATCTGTATGCAGGTCAGGAAGCAACAGTTAGAACTGGACATGGAACAAGAGACTGGTTCCAGATCGGGAAAGGAGTACATCAAGGCTATATACTGTCACCCTGCTTATTTAACTTACATGCAGAGTACATCATGAGAAACGCTGGGCTGGAAGAAGCACAAGTTGGAATCAAGATTGCTGGGAGAAATATCAATAACCTCAGATATGCAGATAACAACACCTTTATGGCAAAAAGCAAAGAAGAACTAAAGAGCCTCTTGATGAAAGTGAAAGAGGGGAGTGAGAAAGTTGGCTGAAAACAACATTCAGAAAACTAAGATCATGGCCTCCGGTCTCATCACTTCATTTCAAATAGATAAGAGAAACAGTGGAAACAGTATCAGACTTTATTTTTGGGGGGCTCCAAAATCACTGCAGATGGTGACTGCAGCCATGAAATTAAAAGACGCTTACTCCTTGGAAGAAAAGCTATGACCAACCTAGACAGCATATTGAAAAGCAGAGACATTATTTTGCTAACAAAGGTCTGTCTAGTCAAAGCTATGGTTTTTCCAGTGGTCATGTATGGATGTGAGAGCTGGACCATAAATACTGAAATGGATGAGATGGTTGGATGAGTCTGTTTCTGTTTTGCTGTGTTTGTTCATTTGTTTCGTTTTTCAGATTCCATATTTAAGTGAAATCGTACGGTGTTTGTCTTTGTCTGACTTCTTTCACTTAGCATAATACCCTCTAGGCCCATTCGTGTTGTCACAGATGGCAGGATTTTATTCTTTTTTAGTGGCTGAACAGTTCAGTCGCTCAGTCGTGTCCGACTCTTTGCGACCCCATCGACTGCAGCACACCAGGCCTCCCTGTCCATCACCAACTCCCAGAGTTCACTCAAACTCATGTCTATTGAATTGGTGATGCCATCCAGCCATCTCACCCACTTCAGTATTCTTGCCTTGAGAAGCCCATGAACAGGATGAAAGGCTGAACAGTATTCCGTCGTGTCTGTGCGCCACACCTCTTCATCCACCGATTCGGCTGCTGATGGACACTGAGGGTGTTGCTAGGCCCAATTACTGTTAGTAGTGCTGCAGTGAGCACGGGAGTGTGTGTCCGCTCAGTCGCGTCTGACTCTCCGCGACTCTTTCAGACTCTTTGAACTGAACCTAACTGAACTATTCAGCCACTAAAAAGAATGCAATCCTGTTGCCATCTGTGACAACACAGATGGGCCTAGAGGATAACACGCTAAGTGAGAGAAGTCAGATACCATATGATTTCACTTATATATATGGAATCTAAAAAACAGAACAAATGAACAGATATAACAAAACAGAAATGGACTCAGAGAACAAACAGATAGCTCCCAGAAGGGAGGGGGTGGGGATGATTCAAAAAAAAAGAATGCTATAGGCTGCTTGTGGCGATCACTTCACAATGAATGTTTATATGTAACCATCACACTGTACACCTTAAATATATGCAATTTTTGTTAATGATTCCTAATAAAGCTGCTAGGTTTTAAAACTGCATAAAACAAAAACAGTCTTGTGCAAAATTTCAAGACAATGTATCCTATGAGGAGGGTCATCTTTATAAATTCTTGCCAAGCATAAACATCTATCTTGGCATGTAGGCTTTTTGGTTTGTTCTGGTAAAACACACCTAACCAATTTTACCATCTTTATCGTTTTTAAGTCTACAGCTCAGGGGTATTAAATACATTCATAATGCGCAGCCATCCCTGCCATACACTCCCAGAGCTCTTCATTTTGTAAAGCCGAAAATTCAGACCCGTTAAACAGTAGCTCTCCATTACCTTCTCTCTTCAGCCCTCGGCAACCACCACTGTGCTTTCGCTATGTAATTCTGGCTACCTGAAGTACTTTACCTAACTGCAATCAAACAGCGTTTGTATGTCAGGGACTGGCTTAGTTCACTTACAGACAGACTTATAATAAACTAAAGTTGGTTACAATTAAAACAGGCTTTCCTTTTAAAAGTAATCTGTAGTTAAGACGGCTCTACAATGGCACTAATATAATTACACTAGTCAGTAAAGTGACTTCCAAAATATATGCAACATTATTAAAAGGCGGCAAACACAAATCAGAAAATTATTGTGGGTCAATCTTATTTCTTTCAAAGAAATTCTCTCTCTTCCTTCTGGCTTTCTGGAAGGCATCTCAATAGAGGGGAAGGAAAGCTTTCCAGCCAAGCACTCCAGTTCATTACACAGGACCTCAGGCAAGGAAAACAGCCTCCTTGAACCTGTGCTGTTACTGAAACAGGAAAACAATACCTGTCACAAAGGGAAGTTGTCAAGGGCAAAGAGGTAAGTAAGTTAAGTTCCACCACATCAAAAATGCTCAACAGAAGGCTTCCCTCGTGGTCCAGGGGCTAAGAGTCCGCCTGCCAATGCAGGGGACCTGAGTTAAATCCCTGGTCCAGGAGGATGCCACATGCTGCAGAGCAACTGAGTCCAAGCACCGCAAGTGCTGAGCCTGTGCTCTGCGGCAGCGAGAAGCCTGAGCACCGCACAAGAGAGCAGCCCCCGCTCACCGCAACTAGAGAGCAGCCCGCACAAGGCGACAGACGCAGCACAGCCAAAATTAGAAATGCTCTACAGATGGTGACCCCGCTCACCACCCCTTCTGGGTCTCTGAACGCTGTGAACACTGCACAGTGTGCACAGAATCAGCTCACCGTGGACCCCTAATTAACGGTGTTTGTACAGACCTGCTCTCAGAACGCTGAGTCTGGGCCAGCAGGAATGAACTCCAGTTGACTTAATGCCAAAGCACCTGTTTCAGCACCAGCAGTCACTCTTGTTTTCCAACTGCTGCAAGGAAACCGCTTAGGGTTTAATATCAACTGATCTAGGACTAAAACGAATCTTCTCCTGAACACACGTCCAACACAATTTAATTAGCTTATATCAAAAAATGCAGAAGAAAAGTTACCTTTTTAACTATAAGGGTACATTTCACAATAAATTCGTCTGGGACATCTCACCAGAGAGCTTCAGTCCTAAATACCAGAAGGTCCCTGGTGTCTGCCTTTCCCAACGTGACCTATCTCTAAGGGACTTGACTTCAAACTTCTTCCGGGCTCAAATAATCTCTGCCACGCTCAAGAATGTAAGAATTTTGGTCAGTCACTGCCATGAGCTACAGAGAACATAGTGCTTTTAAGAAAAATTCTTCAAACATAATTCCACAACAGAAAGCAGGGTAAACACCAGGCTGAAAATCTTGAGTCAGCCCTTTAAGTTATGCAAAATCATCTCAAACTCAACATCTGCTAGCTTGCTCCTGACCTGTCCTTACTCAGAAACAGACTCTTGCCAGTCAATACAGCCTGCCAGGTAAACTTTTTATAAGGTTTCCTCACTTAAGAGGCAGTCCCTCCATTCCATGCATTCTAGAATTTATCCTCAAATTAAGCTGGATCATCATAAAAATCCCCAGACGGTATCAACTATCTGTTTCAACTGAGTGCCCTTGAGTGCCACTTCCTTACTTTTATCCGGAATTCCAGAGACAAGAGTTTTGAAATGTAACACTGTCTTTGATATCGACAGTTTCTACTGCATTTCTTTGTGTCCTATGTAATAAAGCTCTACGTGAAAAACAATTCTCTTAAAGAATAACATTCCCCTTAAAATAGCATAGCTGCTTCTGGGAACTAAATACAGTAGTTCCCTTTGTGGGTTCAGCTAACCGCATCAGCCACGTTCCCAAATACTGCACAGAAAATTTTAGAAACAAAATTCATTAACTTTAGACTGCACACCATTCTGACTAGTGTGATGAAATCTGGTGGGGTCCTGAGACCTGAGTCATAGCCGGCATGTCCAGACCATGTAAGCTACCCACCCATTACTACAGAACACACAGCGTCTGGTGGTGGCCAGCACCACCTGAGAATCCTGGAGCACACTCCCAGAGACAGGAGGAGCTACTGCCCACCTCCACTTTGCTTTGGCCTTGCCTCAGAACCAAGTTCACTGCTCAATGCTGAGACGACTGTACAGGACCCTACAGACAACATCCCTGTGATCCACTGCTCCCACTATGGAAATGTACAGTCTTCCTATTCTATGACAACTTCCTTCCTTCCCAGGACAACTTACTTACTTCCATTATGTTCTAATTATAAGCCACATTAAATGACACATGGTGTAAAATTTTAAAAATTAATTCCTCTTCCCACCCAGTAGGCACTCACCGCCAATTTACTCACTAACAAAAAAAGGCATTTTTACCTAACCTGGACTCTTCCTCTTCCTGGTTATTTAATTCTGTCCACCCTGCAAGGACCAATGCCACACGGCTTGCAGGATCTCAGGTCCCTGACCAGGGACTGAACTAGGCCCTCAGGAACCAAAGTGCCAAGTCCTCACCACTGGACCACGAGGAAACTCCCTGCAAGGATGAATTTAAGTCTCTCTACTTTTCCACAGTATCTTCACCGACTACTTACGTATCATTGACACTGAACGTGGACATCATTTAACCTGTGCCACGCAGTTTAATACTTCAATATATCTGTCTTGTACCAATGATTGCATAGTTTATTATCATTAGTCTGACCTGATTACAAACTATCTGAGCTAGTTCCTTGGTCCTAGACTTGGTCCTAGACTTACGTTAAGACTAAAAGAATACGCAAATACTTGACATCAACAGCTGTCACTGTCTCTGTGATGAAGACTCAAAGGATTACAACGTATAACCCGACAAGCTTGCTGGGAAGAAGGGACACAAGAAAGGAGACAACAGAACGAAACTTATTAACAGATTCAGAGGGATGTGTAAAAGTTATCAGCACATCTTGAGGCTACCTCAAATATTTTAAAAGGTTAAAAGAGATAAAGAAAACGAGTAGTCATTTAATGGGAGAGAGTAGGAATAGAGGCCAAGCACATACCCAGGACAGTAACGAGAACAGTTACGGTGCCAGCCTGTGACAGAGGGACTGCCGAGGAGGGAGGGCAAGAGTGAGACCTCAGTCATCACCTCACTTTCACGAGGGTCTTCACCAACGTCTGAATCACAGAATTTTAGATCCGAAAAGGTCAGGTTAGTCCACCCATCTCATACGAAGAATATGGGACTTGCCCAGGCACAAATAAATTATACAGAAATCAGATTAGAAAGTAGATATTCTGATAAGAAACATTATTACTAAATTCAAAAACATGTGATTACAATTTCTGAAGTATAATGAATTAAAAATAAGGAATATATGAATACTTTATTTGCCATCTGCCTCTTTTAGGAAAATCTGCATGCCTAAAACATATACACATCCCCACACTCATTACACCACTCCCAATACCACCACCATGCCACAAAGAAAATGACAACAATGTCTTGGTTACCATATGCCTCATCCTGTCAGATTAAAGAAAAGCAGCTGATTAAAGGCGTACCTATTCTCATGAGACTAATGTGACGCTAATTACACACGACAAGTTGTCATACTTGATAATAAGCCATGTGGAAAACCTAAACCAGTAAAAAGTCTACTGCTGTCAGGATACAAAAGGCTATTTCTTCAGCTAACCAATGACATAGACAGATTCACTGATTTTCTTTTAATCAACCCCCACTCCACCCTGACTTTCAAAAGCACAGAGCTATACACAGGACCAATGCAGCATAAATCCTGCACTATAAATCCAGAAAAACATGTCAAAGATAAACAGACTTTATCACACTTAAATCCCACCCACCTCAATGTCAAAGAAAGGGTCAGGTGACTCAGCAACCATCATATTCCAGCCCCAAAATGCACTCAAATGAGCATCAGATCAACAAGCTTAGAACAGTCTTATGTATGGCCTAGACCTCTGAGAGCAAGAATGTTTTCTAAATCTACATTTCCCTAAACTGGGGCACATTAGAAGTACCAAGAGAATACTAAACAATAATGAAGCAATAAGATACAGATTCCCAGGCCCCATGGAGCACCTGGTTCAGCAGGTGTGGGGCAGTGCACCACGATCTTTGTTTTAACAGGAATGCAGATGTTCAGACTAGACAAGAAAGTCCAGTGAGCACCCACTCAAAGTCCGGGTTCACAGAAGTCAGGGTCAAGTATCTCCTGTTCCTCACAGAAGGACCCAAAAAGAAACTTAAAGAGTGCACATCCCCAGGAGTAGGGGACTGAACCCGAGCCTGGGGTCAGACTGTAGGACTGCCCTGGAAGCTGGCCTGAGATGGCGCTGCTCCCCAAACTGGCCTCTGGAATCAGTGCAGTCCCATCAAACCCCAACTGGCCTACGGAGTCAGTGCAGTCCCATCAAAACCCCAACTGGCCTACGGAGTCAGTGCAGTCCCATCAAAACCCCAACTGGCCTACGGAGTCAGTGCAGTCCCATCAAAACCCCAACTGGCCTACGGAGTCAGTGCAGTCCCATCAAACCCCAACTGCCTCTGGGAATGCACAGCTCAGCCCTGAAATTCAAACAGAGCTGCAAAAGACAGAGCATGGTGAAAGCGATTTTGAAAAGAACAAGGGTGAAGGATTACTCATACTTCACAACTTCAAAGCTTACTACAAAGCTGTAAGCAGTCAACATAATGTGGTAATGGTGTAAGAACTGACATATCAACAATTGGAATCTGAGAGCCAGAAATAAACCCACATATTTAAGGTCAAATGATTTTTGATAAGGGTAAAAAGATATTCAATGAAGAAAACTACAGGCTTTACAACAAATGGCGCTGGAACAACTTGATATTCCTACATACAAGGATGTATCTGGACCCCTACACTTCACATAAGAAAATTAATTCAGCAAACAGTAAGGTCTTATTGTACAGAACAGGGAACTGTACTCAATCTCCTGGGATAAATCATAATGAAAAAGAATATAAAAAAATAATGTATATATGTGTAACTAGCTCACTTTGTTGTACAGCAGAAATCAGCACAACACTGTCAATCAGCTAACTTCAATTTTTAAAATTTTTTTAAATTTCTAAATGGTAATAAAAAAATTAATTCAAAATTGATCAAAGATCTAAATTTAAGAGCTAAAAAGTATAAAGCTCTTAGAAGTAAACAGGTGAAAATGTGTGTGACCCTGGATTAGGCAATTATTTCTTAGATATAACACCAAAAAACTAGAAATCAAAGAAAACATAAACAAGATTCTGCTGCTGCTGCTGCTGCTACGTCACTTCAGTCGTGTCCGACTCTGTGTGACCCCATAGACGGCAGCCCACCAGGCTCCCCCATCCCTGGGATTCTCCAGGCAAGAATACTGGAGTGGGTTGCCATTTCCTTCTCCAGAACAAGATTCTATAACAATTTAAAACTTCCACATGTCCGAGAAAAGACAAGCACAAAATGGAAGACGCTATCTGGAACTATATATATCTCTTATAAAGGTCTGCTACAAAGAATTCTTACAATTTAACAGAAACACAAACAACCCAATTTTAAAATGGACAAAGTATATGAATATTTCTCCATTTATACAAATGGCCAGTAAGCACATGAAAAGATGTTCAGCATCTTTAGACATTAAGTGAAACAAAGTGAAGTTGCTCAGTCGTGTCCCACTCTTTGCAACCCCGTGGACTGTAGCCCAGCAGTCTCCTCGGTCCATGGGATTCTCCAGGCAAGAGTACTGCAAATTAAAACCACAGTGAGCTACCATTGCACAACACCAGAATAGCTATAAGCAGAAAAATATGGACAACAGGGACTGCTTTAGCAGTCCAGTGGCTAGGGCTCCGTGCTCCCAATGAAGGGGGCGTGGGTTCAATCCCGGGTCAGGGAACTAGATGCCACATGCCTCAACTAAGAGTCCACACGCCTCAACTCCTGCTCGCAGCCAACTAGGGCCCTGTGCTGCCAGGTAAGTGAAGAATACTTTAAAACGAGAACAGCCAATTTGGTAAAGAAGCAGAGAAACGGGAACCCTCATATACTGTTGGTGGGAATAGTATAGCCCCTTCAGAACACGTCTTAGTAGTTTTTAACAAAGCTAAACATACTCTTACCATAAGATCTAGCAATCATGCTCCTTTGTATTATCCAAATGAGTTAAAAACTCACATCTGTACAAAAGCTGCACAGAATGTTTATCAGAGTTTTATATGTAACTGCCAAAACCTGGAAGTAACCAAGATGTTCTTCACTAGGTAAATGGATAAACAAACGGTGGTACAACCACACAATGACATATTACTCAGCAATAAAAAGAAATGAGCTATCACAAGGAGATACCACTTCTTACTCATTAGGAGAACTGCGACAAAAGGGCAGAAAACAGCAATGCTGGTGAGGGTGTGGAGAAATCAGAACCCCTGGGCACCGCTGACTGGACTGTAAAATAATGCAGCAACTGGGGAAGAAAGGGTGGCATGTGCTCAAAACACTTAAACGTAGGATGACCTGCCATTTCACACCTGGGTGTACGCCCAAAGGAATGGCAAGCTGACACTCAGACCATCCATACACCAGTTTCTATCACTGTGTTATGCACCACCGTCAAAAGGCAGAGATAACCCAATGTCTACCAGCCAGATGAATGGGTAAACAAAACAAGCTTTCTACACACAAGGCAACCTGAGTCAGCCTTAAAAAGGAGTAAAGTCTGAAAAACGCTGCAACACAGGTGACCCTTACAGACCTGACGCTAAGCAAAACACGGTGGACACCAGAGGCCAGATACTGTGCGATTTCACTCCAATGAGACTCGCAGAGACAGAAGGAGAACAGTGTCTGCTTGGAGGGAGAGGGGAGAGTAGACTGGGGGATCAGTGTTTACAGCTGAATGAATAGCCAGAAAGCACCACGGCAGGCATTCGACAGTCACATTACTAATCAACAGACAGGAGCCTACTCTCCTTCCTAAACCTAAGACATGTCTTAGTGAATCCCTATTAATGACTACAACAGCAAGGTGCTCTGGATTAATACAAGCAAAGTTGAACGTAACAAGTTGTTACCTGGGATCACATACACAAATCAGCAGGACTTCAGCTAGTCAGACTATATAACGTTGAACATATTCAACACAAACTAACGGAGTCCAGTCAAGCTGACAATGTTTGGAAAAGCACAAAGTTAACTATTTAAGGAGAAGTTATGTACCCAGGACATGACTCACTGAGGAAAAAATGAAAGACATTTCATGTGACAGAAATATTGAGTAATGATAGGGCCACCTTCTTTAGCCTCTTCTTCTCACACCTATTGCTTCATGAACTTGAAACCAAACCCTAACCACACTGCACCAATGCATGCTGCAGAGGCTCTATTTATAACAGCACCGCACAGAAGGGAGACTCCCACAGGCATCAGATAACAAACTGGAGAGCAAAGCAGCAGAGACAGCAGTTAGGGCCCAAGCTTCCCCGAGAGGTCAGCACACACATCTGCATTTACGTACGATACTGTGTACCTGGGCTTAAGGAAGCAATACACGGGTGACAATCAAATTTCAAAAGCTAAACAGAAACATCAAAACAGGTAAACCTCGCAGATCTACAAGATTTGGGTAGAAAAAAGTTCTATGCTCACGCAGAAGGAAAAAAACTGATTAAGACAGGCTCACATAAATGCATAGGTCTTTACAAACTTAATAAATCACAGGGCTTGAAAAGGCCTGGTTTTTGTGGACCGTGAAGTTTGTTACAGTTAAAAAATATCATAAGTAAGTGGAATCTGGGTAGATGGGAACATATGTATTTGAGTAACCAACTCATCTAGTTTGCCCAGGACTTTCCCAGTTTTACTCAAGCCTGGGCAAACTGGACAGCTGGTCACCCTAATGTGCATACAGGGGAGACACACTAATGAGGACAGGAATCTAGGCTGCAATAATAAATAAAAGCGGTGACTTCAGCAACTTAACCCAAAGGTGCATCCCTCCTGTGTGGGCCATATCTAATCTGGGGACTGGAGGCAAGAAGACTGTTGTCCTACAGTGACTCAGCAGCCCTGCCTGCGGGTGGCGGTGCACTCCCGTGACTGCAAGCTCAGGAACACCTCTCTCCCTTCAATCAGCCTACACACACCACAAGCAAGTGAAACACAATGGGGAGAAGGCACACTGGCCCTTAAATGCCACAGCCTGGAAGTGACACAAGCCCCAGCACCTGAGTTTCACTGGCTAGGACCAGTCTCATGGCCCTGCTTAGATGCAATTTCCTTCATGCCTCAGACAGAACGAGAAACAGGTCTGGGGAATCATCAGGAACCACTGCCACAGGAAATCCAGAAAAACATCCGCTTCTGCTTCACTGACTATGCAAAAGCCTGTGACTGTGTGGATCACAACAACCTGGAAAATTCTTAAAGGGATGGGAATACCAGACCACCTTACCTGCCTCCTGAGAAATCTATATGTAGGTCAAGAAGCAACAGTTACAACAGGACATGAAACAACAGATGGGTTCAAAATTGGGAAAGGAGTACAACAAGACTGAATACTGTCACCTGCTTATTTAATATATGCAGAGTACATCAAGCGAAATCCTGGGCTGGATAAATCACAAGCTGGAATCAAGACTGCTTCGAGAAATAGCAACAACCTCAGATACGCAGATAATACTACCCCTAAAGGCAAAAGTATAGGAACTAAAGTCTCTTGATGAGGATGAAAGAGGAGAGTGAAAAAGCTGGCTTAAAACTCAACATTCAAAAAACCAAGATCATGGCATCTGGTCCCACCACTTCATGGCAAACAGATGGGGAAAAGTGGAAACAGGGACAGATTTTATTTTCTTGGGCTCCAAAATCACTTCGGATGGTGCTGCAGCCATGAAATTAAAGACGCTTGCTCCTTGGAAGGAAAGCTATGACAAACCTAGACAGCGTATTAAAAAGCAGAGACATCACTTTACCAACAAAGTTTTGTAGAGTCAAAGCTATTGTTTTTCCAATAGTCATGTATGGATGTGAAAGTTGGACCATAAAGAAGGCTGAGTGCCTAAGAATGGATGCTTTTGAACTGTGGTGCTGGGAAAGACTCTTGAGAGTCCCTTGGATCAAACCAGTCAATCCTAAAGGAAATCAACCCTGAATATTCATTGGAAGGACTGATGCTAAAGCTCCNCAATAGTCATGTATGGATGTGAAAGTTCGACCATAAAGAAGGCTGAGTGCCTAAGAATGGATGCTTTTGAACTGTGGTGCTGGGAAAGACTCTTGAGAGTCCCTTGGATCAAACCAGTCAATCCTAAAGGAAATCAACCCTGAATATTCATTGGAAGGACTGATGCTAAAGCTCCAATACGTTGGCCACCTGATGCAAAGCGCTGACTCACTGGAAAAGACCATGATGCTGGGAAAGATTGAGGGAACGAGGAGAAGATGGATTAACAGAAGATGAAATGGTTACATGGCATCACTGACTCAACTGACATGAGTCTGAGCAACTCCAGGAGGTAGTGAAGGACAGGAAAGCCTAGTGTGCTGAATCCATGGGCTTGCACAGAGTCAGACACGACTTAGCAACTGAACAACAACTGTCAAAGGGGCAACTCGGCTAAAGTGAAAAAACTAATGGGAACGTGCACGGCTCATGACAGCCTAAGGCAACGGCAGCCAGGAGACACAACAGCTAACAGGGTCTCCTGTAGGGCAGACTCAGGGGAAAAGAGCACCTGTGGGTTCCTGATGTGAGAGGTAATGTAAGGAAGTGCAGCTTGCTTGTGGCCTTCATATTACATGATGGAGAACACAGGAAATGAAGGAGAAAAATCAAGAGACATTTCTTTCAAATCCTGAGGCAGGATTTAAAGGAAAATGGGAGAATTGTCACCAAACTCTAACAGTTAATAATAGTAGACAAAGAAAGAGGGAAAGAAAGAGGAAGGAAGCAGAGATGAGAGGTAAAGGATGACTGTAATGTTTCAAGCCTGGAGAGCAGGTGGTTAAGACTCTGCATTTCCAGTGCAGGGGGTGTGGGTTCAGTTCCTGGTCTGGGAACTGAGATCCCACCTGCCGCATAGCATGGCCAAAAGAAAGGAAGCGATTATCTGAAAAAAGACCAATTAGTCTGTCTGGGACTTGCTCACTTGGCTGAATCTGGGGTGCTGAGGTCAACACTGCAAAATTACTATCCCTGTTATGCTAACTGAGATTCTACTGACAATTACCTTAATCAGGTGTTACATGAAATAATGGATGGCTTTCACTGCATGTAAACTGGAGGGGTGGGTGGCTGGGAGGGGTGCCTGCAGGAGCCCCAGCGTCCCTGTGTGTGCCGAGCATGACAAACTGAAGGCTAAGCTCCCCTGATCGAGCCCTCTCCACGGCTGGCGATGAAATAACTAGGCAGGTGCAGCAGCCACATGACTGGTCACTCCTTTTTGGTTCTGCAGTTTGACTCTGGACAATTTACAAAGGTAAATAACCATTAGAGGTAGGGGAAAGCAACATAAAGAACTGCTCTTCACTACCCTCTCTACAAATAATGTGCCAAGTTACCTGACCCACTGCAGGCTGAGCACATGCAGACAGATGGTAGACACGTGTACAGGGCGTGTGCCTGCCAAGAGTCAGTTTTCGTTCTCCCAGCCTATCTATTATATTGGGAATACTGGGACTTCCTAGCAGTCCAGTGCTTAGGACTCTGCACTTTCAATTTGGGGTCGGGGGTGGGGGCAGGTAGATCCAATAAAACCAGTACATCAGTATACAGTATAACCAGTAAAGTTATACTGGTCACTGAAATGGTGCAACTGACTTAAAATTACAGATATCACTGAAGTATGATATGTAATGAGGCTTGCTGAAGGCGAAATTNTATCTGTCTTGTACCAATGATTGTATAGTTTATTATCATTAGTCTGACCTGATTACAAACTATCTGAGCTAGTTCCTTGGTCCTAGACTTACGTCAAGTAAAGACTAAAAGAATACGCAAATACTTGACATCAACAGCTGTCACTGTCTCTGTGATGAAGACTCAAAGGATTACAACGTATAACCCGACAAGCTTGCTGGGAAGAAGGGACACAAGAAAGGAGACAACAGAACGAAACTTATTAACAGATTCAGAGGGATGTGTAAAAGTTATCAGCACATCTTGAGGCTACCTCAAATATTTTAAAAGGTTAAAAGAGATAAAGAAAACGAGTAGTCATTTAATGGGAGAGAGTAGGAATAGAGGCCAAGCACATACCCAGGACAGTAACGAGAACAGTTACGGTGCCAGCCTGTGACAGAGGGACTGCCGAGGAGGGAGGGCAAGAGTGAGACCTCAGTCATCACCTCACTTTCACGAGGGTCTTCACCAACGTCTGAATCACAGAATTTTAGATCCGAAAAGGTCAGGTTAGTCCACCCATCTCATACGAAGAATATGGGACTTGCCCAGGCACAAATAAATTATACAGAAATCAGATTAGAAAGTAGATATTCTGATAAGAAACATTATTACTAAATTCAAAAACATGTGATTACAATTTCTGAAGTATAATGAATTAAAAATAAGGAATATATGAATACTTTATTTGCCATCTGCCTCTTTTAGGAAAATCTGCATGCCTAAAACATATACACATCCCCACACTCATTACACCACTCCCAATACCACCACCATGCCACAAAGAAAATGACAACAATGTCTTGGTTACCATATGCCTCATCCTGTCAGATTAAAGAAAAGCAGCTGATTAAAGGCGTACCTATTCTCATGAGACTAATGTGACGCTAATTACACACGACAAGTTGTCATACTTGATAATAAGCCATGTGGAAAACCTAAACCAGTAAAAAGTCTACTGCTGTCAGGATACAAAAGGCTATTTCTTCAGCTAACCAATGACATAGACAGATTCACTGATTTTCTTTTAATCAACCCCCACTCCACCCTGACTTTCAAAAGCACAGAGCTATACACAGGACCAATGCAGCATAAATCCTGCACTATAAATCCAGAAAAACATGTCAAAGATAAACAGACTTTATCACACTTAAATCCCACCCACCTCAATGTCAAAGAAAGGGTCAGGTGACTCAGCAACCATCATATTCCAGCCCCAAAATGCACTCAAATGAGTATCAGATCAACAAGCTTAGAACAGTCTTATGTATGGCCTAGACCTCTGAGAGCAAGAATGTTTTCTAAATCTACATTTCCCTAAACTGGGGCACATTAGAAGTACCAAGAGAATACTAAACAATAATGAAGCAATAAGATACAGATTCCCAGGCCCCATGGAGCACCTGGTTCAGCAGGTGTGGGGCAGTGCACCACGATCTTTGTTTTAACAGGAATGCAGATGTTCAGACTAGACAAGAAAGTCCAGTGAGCACCCACTCAAAGTCCGGGTTCACAGAAGTCAGGGTCAAGCATCTCCTGTTCCTCACAGAAGGACCCAAAAAGAAACTTAAAGAGTGCACATCCCCAGGAGTAGGGGACTGAACCCGAGCCTGGGGTCAGACTGTAGGACTGCCCTGGAAGCTGGCCTGAGATGGCGCTGCTCCCCAAACTGGCCTCTGGAATCAGTGCAGTCCCATCAAACCCCAACTGGCCTACGGAGTCAGTGCAGTCCCATCAAAACCCCAACTGGCCTACGGAGTCAGTGCAGTCCCATCAAACCCCAACTGCCTCTGGGAATGCACAGCTCAGCCCTGAAATTCAAACAGAGCTGCAAAAGACAGAGCATGGTGAAAGCGATTTTGAAAAGAACAAGGGTGAAGGATTACTCATACTTCACAACTTCAAAGCTTACTACAAAGCTGTAAGCAGTCAACATAATGTGGTAATGGTGTAAGAACTGACATATCAACAATTGGAATCTGAGAGCCAGAAATAAACCCACATATTTAAGGTCAAATGATTTTTGATAAGGGTAAAAAGATATTCAATGAAGAAAACTACAGGCTTTACAACAAATGGCGCTGGAACAACTTGATATTCCTACATACAAGGATGTATCTGGACCCCTACACTTCACATAAGAAAATTAATTCAGCAAACAGTAAGGTCTTATTGTACAGAACAGGGAACTGTATTCAATCTCCTGGGATAAATCATAATGAAAAAGAATATAAAAAAATAATGTATATATGTGTAACTAGCTCACTTTGTTGTACAGCAGAAATCAGCACAACACTGTCAATCAGCTAACTTCAATTTTTAAAATTTTTTTAAATTTCTAAATGGTAATAAAAAAATTAATTCAAAATTGATCAAAGATCTAAATTTAAGAGCTAAAAAGTATAAAGCTCTTAGAAGTAAACAGGTGAAAATGTGTGTGACCCTGGATTAGGCAATTATTTCTTAGATATAACACCAAAAAACTAGAAATCAAAGAAAACATAAACAAGATTCTGCTGCTGCTGCTGCTGCTACGTCACTTCAGTCGTGTCCGACTCTGTGTGACCCCATAGACGGCAGCCCACCAGGCTCCCCCATCCCTGGGATTCTCCAGGCAAGAATACTGGAGTGGGTTGCCATTTCCTTCTCCAGAACAAGATTCTATAACAATTTAAAACTTCCACATGTCCGAGAAAAGACAAGCACAAAATGGAAGACGCTATCTGGAACTATATATATCTCTTATAAAGGTCTGCTACAAAGAATTCTTACAATTTAACAGAAACACAAACAACCCAATTTTAAAATGGACAAAGTATATGAATATTTCTCCATTTATACAAATGGCCAGTAAGCACATGAAAAGATGTTCAGCATCTTTAGACATTAAGTGAAACAAAGTGAAGTTGCTCAGTCGTGTCCCACTCTTTGCAACCCCGTGGACTGTAGCCCAGCAGTCTCCTCGGTCCATGGGATTCTCCAGGCAAGAGTACTGCAAATTAAAACCACAGTGAGCTACCATTGCACAACACCAGAATAGCTATAAGCAGAAAAATATGGACAACAGGGACTGCTTTAGCAGTCCAGTGGCTAGGGCTCCGTGCTCCCAATGAAGGGGGCGTGGGTTCAATCCCGGGTCAGGGAACTAGATGCCACATGCCTCAACTAAGAGTCCACACGCCTCAACTCCTGCTCGCAGCCAACTAGGGCCCTGTGCTGCCAGGTAAGTGAAGAATACTTTAAAACGAGAACAGCCAATTTGGTAAAGAAGCAGAGAAACGGGAACCCTCATATACTGTTGGTGGGAATAGTATAGCCCCTTCAGAACACGTCTTAGTAGTTTTTAACAAAGCTAAACATACTCTTACCATAAGATCTAGCAATCATGCTCCTTTGTATTATCCAAATGAGTTAAAAACTCACATCTGTACAAAAGCTGCACAGAATGTTTATCAGAGTTTTATATGTAACTGCCAAAACCTGGAAGTAACCAAGATGTTCTTCACTAGGTAAATGGATAAACAAACGGTGGTACAACCACACAATGACATATTACTCAGCAATAAAAAGAAATGAGCTATCACAAGGAGATACCACTTCTTACTCATTAGGAGAACTGCGACAAAAGGGCAGAAAACAGCAATGCTGGTGAGGGTGTGGAGAAATCAGAACCCCTGGGCACCGCTGACTGGACTGTAAAATAATGCAGCAACTGGGGAAGAAAGGGTGGCATGTGCTCAAAACACTTAAACGTAGGATGACCTGCCATTTCACACCTGGGTGTACGCCCAAAGGAATGGCAAGCTGACACTCAGACCATCCATACACCAGTTTCTATCACTGTGTTATGCACCACCGTCAAAAGGCAGAGATAACCCAATGTCTACCAGCCAGATGAATGGGTAAACAAAACAAGCTTTCTACACACAAGGCAACCTGAGTCAGCCTTAAAAAGGAGTAAAGTCTGAAAAACGCTGCAACACAGGTGACCCTTACAGACCTGACGCTAAGCAAAACACGGTGGACACCAGAGGCCAGATACTGTGCGATTTCACTCCAATGAGACTCGCAGAGACAGAAGGAGAACAGTGTCTGCTTGGAGGGAGAGGGGAGAGTAGACTGGGGGATCAGTGTTTACAGCTGAATGAATAGCCAGAAAGCACCACGGCAGGCATTCGACAGTCACATTACTAATCAACAGACAGGAGCCTACTCTCCTTCCTAACCTTAAGACATGTCTTAGTGAATCCCTATTAATGACTACAACAGCAAGGTGCTCTGGATTAATACAAGCAAAGTTGAACGTAACAAGTTGTTACCTGGGATCACATACACAAATCAGCAGGACTTCAGCTAGTCAGACTATATAACGTTGAACATATTCAACACAAACTAACGGAGTCCAGTCAAGCTGACAATGTTTGGAAAAGCACAAAGTTAACTATTTAAGGAGAAGTTATGTACCCAGGACATGACTCACTGAGGAAAAAATGAAAGACATTTCATGTGACAGAAATATTGAGTAATGATAGGGCCACCTTCTTTAGCCTCTTCTTCTCACACCTATTGCTTCATGAACTTGAAACCAAACCCTAACCACACTGCACCAATGCATGCTGCAGAGGCTCTATTTATAACAGCACCGCACAGAAGGGAGACTCCCACAGGCATCAGATAACAAACTGGAGAGCAAAGCAGCAGAGACAGCAGTTAGGGCCCAAGCTTCCCCGAGAGGTCAGCACACACATCTGCATTTACGTACGATACTGTGTACCTGGGCTTAAGGAAGCAATACACGGGTGACAATCAAATTTCAAAAGCTAAACAGAAACATCAAAACAGGTAAACCTCGCAGATCTACAAGATTTGGGTAGAAAAAAGTTCTATGCTCACGCAGAAGGAAAAAAACTGATTAAGACAGGCTCACATAAATGCATAGGTCTTTACAAACTTAATAAATCACAGGGCTTGAAAAGGCCTGGTTTTTGTGGACCGTGAAGTTTGTTACAGTTAAAAAATATCATAAGTAAGTGGAATCTGGGTAGATGGGAACATATGTATTTGAGTAACCAACTCATCTAGTTTGCCCAGGACTTTCCCAGTTTTACTCAAGCCTGGGCAAACTGGACAGCTGGTCACCCTAATGTGCATACAGGGGAGACACACTAATGAGGACAGGAATCTAGGCTGCAATAATAAATAAAAGCGGTGACTTCAGCAACTTAACCCAAAGGTGCATCCCTCCTGTGTGGGCCATATCTAATCTGGGGACTGGAGGCAAGAAGACTGTTGTCCTACAGTGACTCAGCAGCCCTGCCTGCGGGTGGCGGTGCACTCCCGTGACTGCAAGCTCAGGAACACCTCTCTCCCTTCAATCAGCCTACACACACCACAAGCAAGTGAAACACAATGGGGAGAAGGCACACTGGCCCTTAAATGCCACAGCCTGGAAGTGACACAAGCCCCAGCACCTGAGTTTCACTGGCTAGGACCAGTCTCATGGCCCTGCTTAGATGCAATTTCCTTCATGCCTCAGACAGAACGAGAAACAGGTCTGGGGAATCATCAGGAACCACTGCCACAGGAAATCCAGAAAAACATCCGCTTCTGCTTCACTGACTATGCAAAAGCCTGTGACTGTGTGGATCACAACAACCTGGAAAATTCTTAAAGGGATGGGAATACCAGACCACCTTACCTGCCTCCTGAGAAATCTATATGTAGGTCAAGAAGCAACAGTTACAACAGGACATGAAACAACAGATGGGTTCAAAATTGGGAAAGGAGTACAACAAGACTGAATACTGTCACCTGCTTATTTAATATATGCAGAGTACATCAAGCGAAATCCTGGGCTGGATAAATCACAAGCTGGAATCAAGACTGCTTCGAGAAATAGCAACAACCTCAGATACGCAGATAATACTACCCCTAAAGGCAAAAGTATAGGAACTAAAGTCTCTTGATGAGGATGAAAGAGGAGAGTGAAAAAGCTGGCTTAAAACTCAACATTCAAAAAACCAAGATCATGGCATCTGGTCCCACCACTTCATGGCAAACAGATGGGGAAAAGTGGAAACAGGGACAGATTTTATTTTCTTGGGCTCCAAAATCACTTCGGATGGTGCTGCAGCCATGAAATTAAAGACGCTTGCTCCTTGGAAGGAAAGCTATGACAAACCTAGACAGCGTATTAAAAAGCAGAGACATCACTTTACCAACAAAGTTTTGTAGAGTCAAAGCTATTGTTTTTCCAATAGTCATGTATGGATGTGAAAGTTCGACCATAAAGAAGGCTGAGTGCCTAAGAATGGATGCTTTTGAACTGTGGTGCTGGGAAAGACTCTTGAGAGTCCCTTGGATCAAACCAGTCAATCCTAAAGGAAATCAACCCTGAATATTCATTGGAAGGACTGATGCTAAAGCTCCAATACGTTGGCCACCTGATGCAAAGCGCTGACTCACTGGAAAAGACCATGATGCTGGGAAAGATTGAGGGAACGAGGAGAAGATGGATTAACAGAAGATGAAATGGTTACATGGCATCACTGACTCAACTGACATGAGTCTGAGCAACTCCAGGAGGTAGTGAAGGACAGGAAAGCCTAGTGTGCTGAATCCATGGGCTTGCACAGAGTCAGACACGACTTAGCAACTGAACAACAACTGTCAAAGGGGCAACTCGGCTAAAGTGAAAAAACTAATGGGAACGTGCACGGCTCATGACAGCCTAAGGCAACAGCAGCCAGGAGACACAACAGCTAACAGGGTCTCCTGTAGGGCAGACTCAGGGGAAAAGAGCACCTGTGGGTTCCTGATGTGAGAGGTAATGTAAGGAAGTGCAGCTTGCTTGTGGCCTTCATATTACATGATGGAGAACACAGGAAATGAAGGAGAAAAATCAAGAGACATTTCTTTCAAATCCTGAGGCAGGATTTAAAGGAAAATGGGAGAATTGTCACCAAACTCTAACAGTTAATAATAGTAGACAAAGAAAGAGGGAAAGAAAGAGGAAGGAAGCAGAGATGAGAGGTAAAGGATGACTGTAATGTTTCAAGCCTGGAGAGCAGGTGGTTAAGACTCTGCATTTCCAGTGCAGGGGGTGTGGGTTCAGTTCCTGGTCTGGGAACTGAGATCCCACCTGCCGCATAGCATGGCCAAAAGAAAGGAAGCGATTATCTGAAAAAAGACCAATTAGTCTGTCTGGGACTTGCTCACTTGGCTGAATCTGGGGTGCTGAGGTCAACACTGCAAAATTACTATCCCTGTTATGCTAACTGAGATTCTACTGACAATTACCTTAATCAGGTGTTACATGAAATAATGGATGGCTTTCACTGCATGTAAACTGGAGGGGTGGGTGGCTGGGAGGGGTGCCTGCAGGAGCCCCAGCGTCCCTGTGTGTGCCGAGCATGACAAACTGAAGGCTAAGCTCCCCTGATCGAGCCCTCTCCATGGCTGGCGATGAAATAACTAGGCAGGTGCAGCAGCCACATGACTGGTCACTCCTTTTTGGTTCTGCAGTTTGACTCTGGACAATTTACAAAGGTAAATAACCATTAGAGGTAGGGGAAAGCAACATAAAGAACTGCTCTTCACTACCCTCTCTACAAATAATGTGCCGAGTTACCTGACCCACTGCAGGCTGAGCACATGCAGACAGATGGTAGACACGTGTACAGGGCGTGTGCCTGCCAAGAGTCAGTTTTCGTTCTCCCAGCCTATCTATTATATTGGGAATACTGGGACTTCCTAGCAGTCCAGTGCTTAGGACTCTGCACTTTCAATTTGGGGTCGGGGGTGGGGGCAGGTAGATCCAATAAAACCAGTACATCAGTATACAGTATAACCAGTAAAGTTATACTGGTCACTGAAATGGTGCAACTGACTTAAAATTACAGATATCACTGAAGTATGATATGTAATGAGGCTTGCTGAAGGCGAAATTATATGTTTTGTGAAGCTGCTTTTAAAAGTACCACCTTAAGTTAGGTGTGAGAGAAACAACTGTAATAGAGGGGAAAAAAACATAAAAATCTAGAACGCCTCTTCGATGAAACTACAAGTGCTTCTCTGTGCTTACTCCACTCTAAGCATAAATTTTAAAATGCACATAATAGATATGGAAGTTCAGTTTATGGTAGAAAGAGGACATGGAATTCCAATCAACAGATTCATGTTCAGAAAGAAAAATGCCTTGACCATACACCAAAATTACTATGTAAATGTACATTTATTAACATTTTAACTAAAATTTCTTTTACAACCACTTTGTTTAGAATTCCTTCTTGCCTTGACTTCTTCAGTAAAAGCTCTATTACCAGTGTTAGTGACCTAGATAAAAGGGGTCCTATGGTAAACCAAAAAGTGTATCGCAGTCTATCAATGTTTAAAAAGATGGAAATATTTAGACATGCAATAATGGAGATACAATACAAAAACATGTAAATATGATAAAATGGTGGGGGAAAAAAATCACCACAATCACTGTAATCAATTGTTACAACTGTTCAAAAACTCTGCAGTAGTCCTTGGTCGCATCCACTGTTTGTGGCCCCGTGGACAGCAGCCCGCCAAGCTCCTCTGCCCATGGGATTCTCCAGGCAAGAACACTGGAGTCGGGTGCCATTTCCTTCTCCAGGGGATCTTCCTGACCCAGGGATCAAACCCATGTCTCTTGAATCTCCTGCATTGGCAGGTGGATTCTTTACTACTAGTGCCTCCTGGGAAGCTCTTGAAAACTATGTGAATATTGAGTAATATCAGAAGACAACAGAAAGTAAAATAGCTCCTGTCTGAGTTTGGTGAAATAATAAATTAAATATTTGGTATATTATTTAAATAATAAATTATAGTAGGAAAAAAATTTTCTTTTATGATGTCTTTGAAGCTATTTTGATGTAATTTTGTGTACACAGCTACTGAGCTCAGTGAATTCAAAATATGATTCTATGTTTAAAACACAACACACCCTCAAGTTATATGTCAGCATTTACAAGCTCTGTTAAGACATCTCTGGTCATCCCTATAGTTGGAATGGCTATGGAAGCCCATCTTTTCTGAATCACTACAGGATACTTTCTTGAGCTGAAACAGCAGCAGATAAGAACTACCTCCATGGCTACAGTAAAATCTGTGATGAGAATATTTAAGAAGATGACGTTACATGTTAATGAGGAAGACTAATTCAGACTCTAATAAGCTTCGTCTGACAAATTAAAATACGATACAAAGAACTGTGCTAAAAACTCTCTAAGTCTGAGAGATTAATCCACTGTTTAAATCTAATATTCTTACTACTATATAAAGAACAGATAAATAAGGACCTACTGTACAGCACAGAGAACTATACTCAGTATTTCGTAACAACCTAGAAGATGAAAGAATCTGAAAAGGAACTGACATTCATCTATAACCGAATCACTGCTGCACACCTGAAACTAATACAGCACTGTAAATAAGCTATACTTCAATTAAAGAAACTTAATATTCTTGAAAAAAACATAATTCTAAGAACTTGTTGTAAACTTCAAAAATAATTATTTAATTCTAACCTATATCCTGTTAAGTAGGAAATCTCCAAAGGCAGATGTAGTTCTATTTATTTACATGTATTTAGTATGTTTTTTACCTCTACCAATGGCAATCATTCAAAATACTGAGCTCATGGGCCTCCCCTGGTGGTCCAGGGGTTAAGAATCCATACTTCTACTGCAAGGGGCACAGGTTCAATCCCTGGTTAGGGAACTAAGATCTCTTAAACCAAGTGGTGCAACCAAAAAAAAAAAATCAAGTTATTAAAAAAAAATTAAAAGTTATGTTTCTGGGAATGGATCAGGGGTTGGGAAGGGACAGAGTGAAGGGTTAATCTTTAAGAGCTGATAGCATTATTCAGAGTCACAGCCATGGCTATACAGTGCTCAGACACACGTTTTTTGGCACACATTAATTATTACTACTTAATTCAACCACAAGCCAAAGACGATACCTTGGAGTGAGGAAGCATGCTGCTCCTGCAGCTTCTCCTGAGAGAGGAGTCCCAAGTAGCTCAGAACCACGTACTTCGTTTCATAGTGAAATCCTAGAGGCACAGTAGTTGAGGACGCCATGGGGGTGGCCTGCAGAGCTCCGAAAATGTCTACTTGCAGATGTACACAGCCTAAAACCAGAAGAGTATTTTTTAGTGTACAGCTCATTACACACCGAGATGCCCTGGGTGGCCAGTGGCTGGGAATCCACCTCGCAATGCAGGGGACCTGGTTCCATCTCTGGTCAGGGATTAAGACGCCACATGCCCCAGGGGCAACTGAGCTCTCACAACACAATGGAGAGTCCTGAGCTAAAATGGAATATCCCGAGTGCCACAACTAAGAGGTGATGCAGTCAAATAAATAAATAGTGCTTTTTTTTAAAGTTTGTTACATGCCAATACATTCTCCCATTAACTCCAACCATTCAACTGCTGCTGCTGCTGCTGCTGCTGCTATTTTTAGTGTACAGCTCATTACACACCGAGATGCCCTGGGTGGCCAGTGGCTGGGAATCCACCTCGCAATGCAGGGGACCTGGTTCCATCCCTGGTCAGGGATTAAGACGCCACATGCCCCAGGGGCAACTGAGCTCTCACAACACAATGGAGAGTCCTGAGCTAAAATGGAATATCCCGAGTGCCACAACTAAGAGGTGATGCAGTCAAATAAATAAATAGTGCTTTTTTTTAAAGTTTGTTACATGCCAATACATTCTCCCATTAACTCCAACCATTCAACTGCTGCTGCTGCTGCTGCTGCTGCTAAGTCACTTCAGTCGTGTCCGACTCTGTGTGACCCCACAGATGGCAGCCCACCAGGCTCCCCCATCCCTGGGATTCTCCAGGCAAGAATACTGGAGTGGGTTGCCATTTCCTTCTCCAATGCATGAAAGAGAAAAGTGAAAGTGAAGTTGCTCGGTCTGTCCGACTGTTAGCGACCCCATGGAATGCAGCCCACCAGGCTACTCCGTCCATTGGATTTTCCAGGCAAGAGTACTGGGGTGGGGTGCCACTGCCTTCCCCGAACCATTCAACTAAATACCAAAATAAATATTTCTCAGACTTATCCTTGATAATCTTTAAAAAACATAACTTCAGTTTACTTACAGTAGGAATGCATGCACTCAGACTTCAGGTCAAAAGCACATTTCCCCCTCTCTCTCCCCCAGTTACCCTACTTTCACCCATGTGGCAAGAACAGTAGCTCTGCCCTCGCTTTATGCTGCACCAGCCCCCAGCCAGTATGTTCTCATTCTTCTACTATTACAGCCTTCACATTCCTGCAGGGTCCATGGTGCGCGGCTGCAGGTGACATCTCCTGTTTCCTCCGCAGCTTCGTGTGCCACACGACTAGTCTGAGCCCGAGCAGTGAGAGAAGCTCACTGGGTGTGTGCAATGGGGTGGGGGGGGAAAGAGGGGGTGTCCTCTCCTTGCAGACTTCCTCTCACCTCCTCTCTGAACTTGAAATACGACGATGGCAGACACCTCTGCAGGGGGCAGCAGAAGACAGGAGAGACCTGGGCCCCTGAATGGCGCTGCGGAGCAGAGCCGCTCTGCCCACCTTTACCGCCCACCTCTCAACTCTTCCTCAAGTCAACTTTATTCCGAATCTCCTCAGGAGGTACTTTAACTTGCACCCTAATCAATGCGAGTCCAACTTCACTTCTCCAGCTGGACCCAACTGTTTTATCTACCATGTACCCCTGTTTTAAAGACCAATTCTTTTGGCAGCTTTCAAATATATCATGCAGAATTATATATACTATGCTCACCAGGCTGCAAGTTACAAACTCGGGACTTATTTATATCATAATCAGTTTGTATCTTTTAACTCCTACTATGTATCTTAATAGTCATTGCAAACCAAAGTGTTTTATTAAGGTTTCCAAATAATTGTTTTCCACTTAAAGCAATGATACAGACTGTTTTAAGATCTTAAGAAATATCTGATAAAAGAAAAACATTCAGATAACCAATAATAGGAAAAAGAAACAGGGCATGTTGAAAAAACTTAAGATCTGTACTAAACAAACTAAGATAAATGAATAAACAATGAAAGAAAGTATGGAGAATTTGAAATACACAGAATAAAAGGGTAACTATATAAAGAGATTAAAAAGAATGAACATAAAAGTCTGGTTTCAAGGAGAGAAAGGAGTCTGAGAACAGAGACAAAGGGTTTGACAATTCTTTAATTTTGTCACAATGGAAGAGACTTAAGCATGCTTACACTCAGTGAAAGCCGACGAGAAATAAAAAGACAGCAAGGAATAAATTACTACGTAAAGTTCCGGAAGAGAGGAGAACAGAGGAAATCAACAACAAAATTTAACCTTTGCAAAGTCTCAGTCATTTGTGTTAAGAGGAACAAAGAAGTACTCATCTTCTGAATAATGCTTTAAATTAAAAAAAAAAAAAAGGGGAATGTTCTAGAATTTGTTATAATCCAATTTCTTGTATTTATCCAGGCACCCCAATGTAGCACTGTTTACAATAGCCAAGCCGTGGAAGCAACCTAAATGTCCACTGACAGGAATGGATAAAAATGATGTGGTGTTTATTCACACACACACACACACGTGCACATGCATGGACTGGAATATTACTCAGCCATAAAAAAGAATGAAATCATGCCATTTGCAGCCACACAGATGCACCTAGAGATTATTACACTAAAGGAAATAATTCAGAAGAGAAAGACTAATACTATATGCCATCACTTACATGTGGAATCTAAAATACGACACGAATGAACTCACCTACAAAGCAGAAGCAGACTGACAGACATGGAGAGCAGGTCTGTAGCTGCCGAGGGGGCAGAGGGAGGGCTGGGGTGGATTGGGACTTTGGGATTTGCAGATGCAAACTACACTATAATGGATAAACAACAAGGTCCTACTGTACAGCACAAGGAAGTATATTCCCTGTGATAAATCACAATGTAAAAGAATGTGTACGTATGCATAACAATCACTGTGATGTACAGCAGAAATTACCACATAGACCACCTGACTGGTTCAGTTGGGAAAAGAGTATAACAAGGCTGTATATTGTCACCCTGCTTATTTAACTTCTATGCAGAGTGCATCATGTGAAATGCCATGCTGGATGAATCACAAGCTGAAATCAAGATTGCTGGGAGAACTATCAACAACCTCAGATATGCAGATACCACTCAAATAGAAGAAAGTGAAGAGGAACTAAAGCCTCTTGATGGGGGTGAAAAAAAGGAGAGTGAAAAAGCTGGCTTAAAACTCAACATTCAAAAAACTAAGATCATGGCATTTGGTCCCATCACTTCATGGCAAATGGAAGGGAAAAAAGTGGAAACAGCGACAGATTTTATTTTCTGGGGCTCCAAAATTACTTTGGACAGCGACTGCAGCCATGAAATTAAAAGAAACNAAGCTGGCTTAAAACTCAACATTCAAAAAACTAAGATCATGGCATTTGGTCCCATCACTTCATGGCAAATGGAAGGGAAAAAAGTGGAAACAGCGACAGATTTTATTTTCTGGGGCTCCAAAATTACTTTGGACAGCGACTGCAGCCATGAAATTAAAAGAAACTTGCTCCTTGGAAGCAAAGCTATGATAAAGCTAGATAGCATATTAAAAAGCAGAGACATCACTTTGCCAACAAAGGTCCATTTAGTCAAAGCTATGGTTTTTCCAGTACTCACGTATGGATGTGAAAGTTGGACCATAAAGAAGGCTGAGCGCCGAAGAATTGATGCTTTCAAACTGTGGTGCTGGGGAAGACTCTTGAGAATCCCTCAGACAGCAAGGAGAACAAAGCAGTCAATTCTAAAGGAAATCAACCCTGAATATTCACTGGAAGGACCGATGCTGAAGCTCCAATACTTTGGCCACTTGATGCAAAGAGCCGGTTCACTGGAAAAGACCCCGATGCTGGGAAAGATTGAAGGTAAAAGGAGAAGGGGGCGAAGAAGGATGAGATAGTTAGATAGCATCACCTATTCAATGGACATGAATTTGAGCTAACTCCAGGAGATAGATAGTAGGGGCTTCCCTGGTGGCTCAGAGGGTAAAGCACCTGCCTGCAATGCAGGAGACCTGGGTTCGATCCCTGGGTCGGGAAGTTCCCCTGGAGAAGGAAATTGCAACCCACTCCAGTATCCTTGCCTGGAGAATCCCATGGATGAAAGAGCCTGGTGGGCTACTGTCCATGGGGTCGCAAAGAGTCGGACACGACTGAGCGAGCTCACTCACTTCACTTCACTTCCAGGAGATAGTGAAGGACAGGAGCCTGGTGTGCTGCAGTCCATGAGGTCGAAAAGAGCTGGACTGACTTAGCTACTGAACAACAACAGAAATTCCACAATATTGGGAATTCCCTGGTGGTCCAGTGGTTAGGATTTGGTGCATTCACTGCCCTGGCCCGGGTTCAATCCCTGGTTGCGGAACTAGATCCCACAAGCCACATGGTGTGGGAAGAAAAGAGACAGAAATTAACACAACATTGTAAATCAACTATACTACAATAAAATGAATTCTTAAAAAAATTCCTTGTATTTATCAGAAATCCACATCTCTGAAGACACTTTTAATTACACATCAATCCAGATGCTATAGACAAAGCATCTAGGATTTTTAATCTAGTGCTCTTCAAATTTCCTTAGAAATCCCAACTGCCTAACCATAAATGCCATAAAGCTGACCAGAGAGTTGGACATGACTTGGCGACTGAACAACAAATGCCATCTTAGTCATGATTTCGTAATTCTCCACCTTCCAAACACACCATCCTATTCACAAGGAAGTCCTCAGCTGTAGTATACATGTCAGCAGCCATCCATCCATCCACACGGTTGATGAATGATTCTATTACACTTAATGATTCACACTAAGGAAGAAGACGGTCACATACATTTAAGTCATTTCAGTTTAGCATATAGTCTTTAGACTTCACATGTGTCTCTGACACCCTAGTCATAAACGCAGCACACCCACAGGTTAGAACATCCGTCCAGCTCCTCCAACTCTGCCTAAGCCGCCAGTTTCAGAGCGCTGGAGCAGCTCGTTCAGGTGATGGGGCAGGCAGACCTCAGAAACACTACTACGGGTCTACAACAAAGGGTGTTAGCCAATTTTTATAATAGCTGTAAATGGAGTGCAACCTTCAAAACCTTGGAATCACTATGCTGTACAACTAACATATAATACTGCACACCAACTTCAATTAAAAAGACATGCTATCTTGTGTCCAGTGCACTTGTATTCAGTTACAATTTCTCAAAGGCACTGAGAATATGCCGAGTGTAGACTCAGCCCCGCTGCTGGGTGCTCTGGGAACAGGGCACCCACTCCCTCTGCCACACTCTATGCAGACAAAAGTCAGCATGCTGAACCAAGGGCTCCTGCGTTTCTAACACATACGACAAAATCCCCTTGCACGAGACCTCCACTGCTGAAGCACTGTCACAGAAAACATCACAGAAATCCTCCACACCGGAAGGGAAAAGTAGCAGTCCCAACTTTATTAACGGAGAGATAGGAGTAGACAATTCATCTGCCAAAAATCAGAAGAGCTGGTGAACAGCACAACCACCTGGCGGAGAGCACTCTCCTCGATTCTCACCTCGCAGGCCTGCACCCTTTCAACACACGCCTCCTGCAAGCCCCGCAGCGCTCGGCGTGCGACAACACAGAAGTGAAAATACTCCCGCGAAAGACAATAGGAAGAAACGACAGAAAAACGGGGCCAGGTCCCAAATATCAGACGCCCATAGTACCGGAAGAAGCAATTTTGTCAACTTTGAGAATGGGGTGGTGGCGGGGAGGGAGGGGGACAGGTTACAGGAAAAGGACACATGCTCTGAGCCCAGCAGCTAGTCTTCCTGGAAGCAGGGGACCACGCTCAGGTCCAGTCCACTACTACCTCACCCACCAGAGGACGCTCCTGTCTGAGACAGCACAAGCTTCTTTCCGATGATGAGAAAGACACGGCCACTTTTACTCTTTACATTCCATCTAGAACTCCTAATTCAAAGTAGGTGTGAGTATTCTTGGTGTCAAAAGATGATTAAACACATGAATGATCTTCAATATAGAAACTCCTGTTTTTTGCACAATTCTAACAAGCTACTGAACACAGCTGTGCTGCCCAGCCATTTCTCTCTGCCTTACTTACACCTTCAGTTTGTTCCTCTCAAGTCACAGGTAGCTGTCAGCCAGGCGGATGGCCCGAGGAAGCCCAGGGTAATTTAATTCGTGTTTATACATAGGCGATCCTTCATTAACAATGGCAAACCCACTATCTCACAATAAACAGTTTGCTTTCCCTAAAACTGGATTTCTACTATAAAGAGCAGTGCAAATGCCAGGACAGCAGTGTAGGAATTGGGCATTTTGTATGAAGGGTAGCCAGAACGCCTACAGCAACCATTACATTCTGCTTTAAAATCTTATGAAAAGCAAATATGCA
The DNA here is from genome assembly GCA_006410675.1 of Oreotragus oreotragus. Lineage (NCBI taxonomy): Eukaryota > Metazoa > Chordata > Mammalia > Artiodactyla > Bovidae > Oreotragus > Oreotragus oreotragus. The sequence continues at coordinate 189,729 of SJYX01011289.1, read as the reverse complement.
GCAACCTGGGCATCTTGCAGTTGTTTCCCAACCTTGTCTCATCATCACCACCTTGGCTGCTATTACAGACAAACTTCTAACACCAACCTCAGAAATACTGACTTAAAATATCACACCTATATTGTATTTCTTAACCCCACAGAACCGTTAATACAAGCACAATTACAATTTAACATGACGTATTTATATTATTTTAGGAAGCTTTGTTTTTAAGACCATTTCCTCCCACCAAAATAAAATGGTAACCTTATTATATCGTTAAATACTCCCATATGGAGTTGAGTAGATCTATAATCCCAGTTTATAAAGAGAAATGTGAAAGACCACAGATAATTCAGTTACAAATGAAATTAACATTTTCTGATTCCCAGACTCCAGTCTCATTGGTGGTTTGAGTAAAGACTTTTTTTTAAAGCTCCAGAAATTAACATGAACTCCAATAACTTCATTTTTTTTCTTTTTAACTTCATCTTTTTAATCCATACTTTATTAGTTCTTACAGAATTCTAGTCCCAAAGAAAAGTTACATAATCCTAATAAATATTGTGAAACCGCAGAATTTCACTGGGTCCAACTGAGAAACTCAACTAAGCACTTCATTTTAAAATTCAGCGGACACTAAATTATTTTAGTGTACACCATCACTTTCCAACTGACACACACCTAATTGAAGAGGTCAGTTCAATCCTGTGTTAAGAGCCATCCACAAATGTCTCCACGCAGCAGCTGGCATACGAAGATAATGTGCTTACAGAGTAACGCCTCACTCTCACTCTCCCCACAAACATGTAGTTTGACTTTCACAGTAAGTAATCAGGCTTCCCATGTATGCAGATAACATGCATAAAAGGGAGATGTAACTGTCAGCTTCTCTGTTCCTCTCCTAAGTATATGACAGAGAAAAGAAAATATACCCTCTCCTGGCAAAAAAAGTTCCCATAAATGGTCACAGCAGCAGTATGCAACAGTCAAACTGTGGAAATAATTGCCCATTAACTAGTGAATCTGTAAAACGTGGTCTATTCATACGCTGCAATATTATGTGGCCATAAAAAGGAATGAATTGCCAATATCTGCTACGACATGGAAATAAAAAAAAGCTAGTCACAAAACCCCACATACTGTATAATTCTGTTTCTATGAGAGATCCAGAATTGGCAGATCTACAGAGACAAAACGTAAAACAGATCTGCCTGGGTAGGAGAGTGTGGGGATAAAGAATGACTGCTACCGGGCACAGAGTTTCTTTTGTGGCTGTTGAAAACTCCAGTGACAGTTCTACATTCCATAACTATACATGTGAACGGCTTGATGGTACCTCAATAAAGCTGTTTAAAAAAAAAAA
>SJYX01011289.1:129459-173999 GCA_006410675.1 Oreotragus oreotragus | reverse complement strand
AAAGTAGGAAGTCAAGAAACACCTGGAGTAACAGGCAAATTTGGCCTTGGAATGTGGAATGAAGCAGGGCAAAGACTAATAGAGTTTTGCCAAGAAAATGCACTGGTCATAGCAAACACCCTCTTCCAGCAACACAAGAGAAGACTCTACACATGGACATCACCAGATGATCAACACCGAAATCAGATTGATTATATTCTTTGCAGCCAAAGATGGAGAAGCTCTATACAGTCAACAAAAACAAGACCAGGAGCTGACTGTGGCTCAGATCATGAACTCCTTATTACCAAATTAAGACTTAAATTGAAGAAAGTAGGGAAAACCGCTAGACCATTCAGGACAGCATATAGGCCAATGGAATTGAAAGGTCAGAATGGTCTTTCATTGCTTTGCAACAGAGACCAGTGGGGGAAGGGATAGTCTTTTCAGCAAACAGTGGTAAAATAATGTCATTCTTTTACAGAAATTACTTTAATCACAAGCAGTTCATGATTTTCAGAGGTTTGGGGTTTTTTTCCCAACATATCTTAAGTGACACAGAGTTCTAGACTGTAGCCTGATGTGATTATAAAATCTAAACTCTAATTGCTGCTGCTGCTAAGTCACTTCAGTCGTGTCCGACTCTGTGTGACCCCACAGACGGCAGCCCACCAGGCTCCCCCATCCCTGGGATTCTCCAGGCAAGAATACTGGAGTGGGTTGCCATTTCCTTCTCCAATGCATGAAAGAGAAAAGTGAGAGTGAAGTCGCTCAGTCTGTCCGACTGTTAGCGACCCCATGGACTGCAGCCCATCAGGCCCATTGGATTTTCCAGGCAAGATTTACATTCACTTTATTTATTCTTGTTCATCAGTTGTTTATTGAATGCCTACTATTATCAGGCCGTGTGCTGGATGCCAGGAAAAACCATGACATCGTCTCTGTTGTGAAGCTGACACTTTCGTTGAAAAACATCAGGCCCATTGGATTTTCCAGGCAAGATTTACATTCACTTTATTTATTCTTGTTCATCAGTTGTTTATTGAATGCCTACTATTATCAGGCCGTGTGCTGGATGCCAGGAAAAACCATGACATCGTCTCTGTTGTGAAGCTGACACTTTCGTTGAAAAACCAGATAAAAACATGGGAATAAAAGTGAGGGGGAGCTTATAATTGTGGTATATCCTGAAGTAAACAAGGGACAGAAGTAGAAAAGTAAGGGGAGAGGGTGTTGATGGAAAGCTCTCTCTAAGAAGGAGATGTTTTGAGAACTGGAGACTGACAAACAAGCCAAGAGGCAAGTGCAGGAAAAGATTTTCTCAGGTGAAAAGCTTGAGAACAAACCAGTAAAGCTCTGAACTGATGAGAAGGGAAGAGGAGTGATAAGATCTGTGAGGAGGCAGGGCCGGTTCAGGCAGCTCCTCAAGAGCACATGGGAGCCACAGGAGGTTATAAATTGGGGAGTGGTTAGAGGTCATTACTTTGTGCCATGCAGATGACTGGTTGGAAGGGGTACAAAAATGTAAGCACCTAAGTTAGACTTTCACTACTTTCTGCCATCATTTTTTTCTTTTTTAAAATTAAATCCTCAACATTCAAAGACAGATGACCTTAGTTTCTCTGTGTGTGTGTCCTCCCCAGCAGACAAACTGAAGTCCGTCTATTCTGGTGACTCAATTTACAGATAAACCACAGACTGAGGCCTTAGCTTGGGAGCAGGTTAGACAAGGAGCATATCAACCATCTCTAAGTGACTAACCTGAAAGGAATTTAGGTCAGCAATTTGGGTGAAGCCATAAGGTAAAGAACCCACCTGCCAATGCAGGACACACAAGAGACGTGGCTTCAACCCCTGGGTCGGGAAGATCCCCTGGAGGAGGAAATGACAACCCACTCCAGTATTCTTGCCTGGAAAATGCCATGAGCAGAGGAGCCTGGCGGGCTACAGTCCATAGGACCACAAAGAATGAGACAAGACAGCACATAAATAAATACGTNGGGTCGGGAAGATCCCCTGGAGGAGGAAATGACAACCCACTCCAGTATTCTTGCCTGGAAAATGCCATGGGCAGAGGAGCCTGGCGGGCTACAGTCCATAGGACCACAAAGAATGAGACAAGACAGCACATAAATAAATACGTTTATCTGGGAATGGGATTTTCTGAAAAGCTGTTTTAATAAAACTTCTTCACAAGACCTAAGCTAATATAGGAGGAAATTGGATTTGGAAAACCACCAGCTAGTTAGTTTTGGTGTGTTACTCCTAGTAACTTTCACTTCTGCTTCACTCTGTGAACTTTACCTGGTTCTTATGGGGAGGGAGGGAGCTGCACGAAAGGGAATGTTAAGTGCATCTGTATCTTTTATTTAAAAAGAGAAGCCCTAAGGCAGATGTGACAAATGCTGATTCTCAGCTGGATGGTGGTACATGTACATTTGAATTATTCTTTGTACTTTTCTGTATTTTTTAATGTCTTATAATAATAAATCATGAAAATCAGCCCACTGTTTTCCAAAAATCAAAAGCACACTTACCTGGATAGTGCCACATCTGTCCCAGACATTAATTTCATACGTGATTAGACATGTACTTAGGAAATGGCAACCCACTCCAGTGTTCGTGCCTGGAGAATCCCAGGGACAGGGGAGCCTGGTGGGCTGCCCTCTGTGGGGTTGCATAGGGTCAGACATGACTGAAGCAACTTAGCAGCAGCAGTAGCAGGGTTGTTGCTGTTTTTTTTTTTTAATATTTATTTGATTGGTCTTGGTTGTGGCACTCAGGATTTTTTTTTTAATTGCAGCATGTGGGATCTAGTTCCATTTCCAGGGCTCAAACCCAGACCCCCTTCATTGGGAGTGCAGAGTCTTAGTCACTGAACCACCATGGAAGTCCCAAGACATGTATTCGTTTGCTATTATCACTCCTCAGTACCACGTATTTGCACAACATTGTAGAAATTGGGGAGGAGGACTTCCCTGGAGGTCCAGTGGTTAGGACTCCATGCTTCTACTACAGGGAGCATGGGTTCCATCCTGGTCAGGGAAGCTCTGCAGGCTGCATGGTGTGGCCAGAAATAAAAAATGGGAAGAGGAATTGTAATCCAAATGAGTGAAGACCATCTCATCCTGACCTTGTCTTGCATTTCCTGCATTGGCACACAGAGTCTTTACCACTAGTGCCACCTGGGAAGCTGTGCATGTAGCAACAGCTAGTAGCAAAGATCCAGTAAGCCGAAAAATAAAAAAAAAATTTTTTAATGAGAAAATGCAGAAAGAAAGGAAAATAGGCAAGACAATAATTTCAGCCATTAAACAAAGTCAAGGACCTTTAGTTCTTTAAGAGCTATAGATAATCTGAGCTGTCCTTTGAGCTGTTTTGCAGATACTGAGACCCTCACCAGGTGGAAGAAGTTAACACTATGATGCCCACAAGCACACTGACCCAAGTTCAGTTCAGTCGCTCAGTTGAGTACGACTCTGCAACCCCACGGACTGCAGCACCAGAGCTTACTCAAACTCATCTCCATTGAGTCAGTGATGCCATCCAAACATCTCATCCTCTGTCATCCCCTTCTCCTCCTGGCTTCAATCCTTCCAGCATCAGGGTCTTTCCAATGAGTCAGTTCTTCCCATCAGGTGGCCAAACATTGGAGCTTCAGCATCAGTCCTTCCAATGAATATTTAGGACTGACTTTGTTTGATCTCCTTGCAGTCCAAGGGACTCTCAAGAATCTTCTCCAACACCACAGTTCAAAAGCATCAATTCTTTGGCACTCAGCTGTCTATACAGTCCAATGTTCACATCCATACATGACTATTGGAAAAACCACAGCTTTGACTAGACAGACCTTTGTTGGCACAGTAATGTCTCTGCTTTTTAATGTGCTGTCTAGGTTGGTCATAGCTTTTCTTCCAAGGAGCAAGCATGTTTTAATTTCATGGCTGCAGTCACTATCTGCAGTGATTTTGGAGCCCAAGAAAATTAGTCTCTCATTGTTTCCATTGTTTCTCCATCTATTTGCCATGGAATGATGGGACCAGATGCCATGATCTTCCTTTTTTGAATGTTGAGTTTTAAGTCAATTTTTTCACGCTCACTCATTCTCATTTTACTCTTTCACTTTCATCAAGAGGCTCTTTAGTTCTTCACTTTCTGCCGTAAGGGTGGTGTCATCTGCGTATCTGAGGTTATTGATATTTCTCCTGGCAATCTTGATTCCAGCTTATACTTCATTCAGCCTGGCATTTCACGTGATGTACTCTGCATGTAAGTTAAATAATAAGCAGGGTGACAATATGCAGCCTTGACATACTCCTTTCCCAATTTGGAACCAGTCTGTTGTTTCACGTCCAGTTCTAACCGACCCCAGACCAGCTGAAACCAGAAGGTTGATAATGCTGACTTCCAGCCTTCACTCAATCAGAACAATGTCCAGGGGCTGATCACGCGCTTCTCCTTGAACACTGTAAGACTACTCACTACCCACTCCAGGGCAAGACAGTTTTGAAGGCATTAGCCTGCTGTGGCCCCCTCCTTTCCTGGCAAAGCAATAGTTTTTTACTCCATGCAAAAAAAAAAAAACACAAAAACCCACACTATCTCTGAAATTTAGTTTGGCATCGGTGAAGAGGCTGAATATCTGCAACAAGGCGAAGCTAAGGAAATTGATTAAGCCGTAGGCTTTTGTCCACACATCAGCGTTGGCTAATGAATTATATAATGTACCCTAGAAAGGCAAAAGGCTACTATTACGGGAACCAGTTTTTAGGGGTGCTCAATTTTCTGTAAATGTAAAGCTCCTGTGTGTGTGTGTTTTAGTCCCTCAGTCGTGTCCGACTCTTTGCGATCCCACGGACTGTATAGCCCGCCAGGCTTCTCCGTCCATGGAATTCTCCAGGCAAGCATACATTCCCTTCTCCAAAAAGTTCCTCTAAAAACCTGTTAAGTAAAATACTGACGCTTTTGCTTCCATTAGGGCCAAGACAGTAAAGTAAATTCTGGCTGGCAGAAATAAACGTTTCTAAAAAACACAGGCAACAATGCTCAGCAGTCAGTCGCCTAATGGTGAACCTTCTACCCGACCCCCGAGCCGGCTACTAGAGACAAGCCCGTGAGGGGTCACGAGTCGGCGACGGGGGCGGGGCAGGACTTCCGGGCTGCTCTCTCCCCACTGGCTGGCTGCCCGGCGTCCTGCGCAGGAACCGGAAGTCGAGCTCACAAAACCGAGGAGGCGGGGCGCTTCGCCGGCTTTCGTCTCCTGTTCGCCCGTCTCCTGTGTCAGGCCTGAGCTCCGGCCGGTCGTCCGCCGCCGCACGTCGCTTGCCGCCATGGCCCTCAGCGATGCCGACGTGCAGAAGCAGGTGAGCGCCAAGCTGGGCTCCAGGAGGCAGGCGGGCGCGTCCCCGGCCTGGGGGGTCCCCTCGGCGGCCTCGTCGACCAGGCCTCCCCGGTTCCTGGGGCCCGGCCTCAGCTGCCGGGCGTCGGCGGTGGGCGTGCCGCGGGGCTGTGCGGGTCGGGGCTGGCCCCGGGGTCGCGGCGCTGGCTCGGCGCCTCGTCGTTCGCGGGGTGGGCGGGCGTTGAGCGTCCAGGCCCGGCCTTCGGGGAAGGATCCTGAGGCCACGGTTTTTAGGGAAGTCGGCCCCTTCTTTCTGAAGTTTGTAGGAAAACCCTGACTAACGCTTACTCACCGTCTTGTGAGTCTTGTTACGCGAGGAATTCGGTGTTTCTTCCTTGGAAATTTCCATTTCCTCGGAAACGTCTTTGCTTTTATTCGTTGTCTAATCAGCGCTCAGGAGGGCGGAGTGTCTCCTTTAAGTGCATCTTCGGCTGATCACAGAAGGCGGCAAGAACAGCGTCTGTGGGGAAGGTTAAGGCGTCCACACCAGGTGCCATGTGGGCGTGAGCATCAGCCCGTGCGGCGTCTGAGCGTCGCTGTGGGAAAGGACGCGTTGCCCTCCACACTGCCTAGTAGTGGTCACGCCCCGGCCCTCTCCCCCCTGGTTAGGATAGAGCGAGAACTAAGGGTTCCCCAGGAAGAATACCTTATAAAGGTAAAACCGTGGTGAAACCAAAATGGTAAGAGTGAAGAACTGTATGGCCCGTACCCCTACCCGCTCCTCGGGGTCTCCATCAGGGCGACGCCCGCCCTCCCCGTAATTCTCAGCAGTGACCAAGCTGAGACCGGACGCGTAGAAATCCTGGGTGTCCAGATTCCTTCCCCCCCCCGTATTCAAGTATTTGTCCATGTTGCTTTTCCTGTCTGAGGAGTATGGTCATTTATTTCAGCAAATCTCTAAAGGAATCTGACTGCAAAAGGGTAAAACCGAGTAGATTTAGCAGGAAGAAGAAAAGTGTAATTTAAGGCAGATTTTTTTTTTGTCTTAGGGGCGGAGTTAAATGTCCTGAAGCAGGTGACTTTCTTTTGTCCAAACTCCTGGAGGCATGGTGTGTTCCTGTTGACTGTAAACGGGCTTCTCTGATGGAGGTTAAAATGAGTGTTTTGCTCTAGGCCGTGCTGATCTAGTCAGATCTAGTAGCAGAGGGTCCAGCAGGAGTGATAAAGGCAGATAATGCAGGTTTGAATCAGGGTTTACCTCTGGAGGCCAGTGTCTTTTAGCATTTATAAACTCTATTTATTTCCTATTAATGAGTTTGTGGGTTTTTTTTGGATTTGGACCATTTTCAAAGTCTATATTGGATTTGTTACAACATTGCAACATTACCTAAGAAGGGAAATGCACTTCAGTGAATGATTATTGAATGAATCAGAAAAGATATATTTTCTTGTCATTCAAAAATAAAATAACCTTTTCCTTCTTCTAGATTAAGCACATGATGGCTTTTATTGAACAAGAAGCCAATGAGAAAGCAGAAGAAATTGATGCAAAGGTGAGATTCCACTGTCTAGGTTAAAGAAGTTACCAAGAGTTTTATATGACCTTGCTTTCCTAATTAGTACTGAATAACATTGCTTAACAGAGCAATTTTGAGTTGCATAGTATGTCCATACGTTATGTAAAATTGTTCTTTTCTCTAGGTATACTCAAAATAGGCCAGAATATACCATTTAACGCTCAATTTTCATTGTTCTTTTAATTTATTCTCTGGTAGTACAAATAAAGCCTGTATTTCCCTGTGCTGTACACTATATCCTTGTTGCATGTTTAATATTGTTTTGATGACCATCTGAGTGCAGTTTCTTGTATAACTAGTTTCCTTATTTCTCTCTGGGACAAATATCAGTGGTTATGTTTCAGGTGCCAATTGCATTTTTATTTTAAAGTAGTTTTATATCATATGACGCCATCATCTGTACTTATTTCATGTGATAGGTGTAGTAATAAGCTGATAGGCATTTATTTTAGAACATGAAGCTTCCAGTAGCTGTGCAAAACATTAAATATCTGAATGAGTAACTTTAGCTAACTTCCAAAGTCATAATTTCTTACTGCCTGAAAATCATAGACAGTTGACACACTGAGATAGCCTTTGTAAAAAGTGACTACTCAAAAAAAAAATAATAATAATAATTTACTTCAGATTAAAAAAAGAAAGTGACTACTCAATAATTAACACTAAAACTAAATCAAATTTATATAGTTTATCATTTTAAAAGGACTATTAGATTTTGAACGACAAGGAAAGAATACTATTTTTATTTTTTTATTTTATAAGGGAAGACACTTAGACTGAGATTACTTGACCAAGTATTTTAGACAGTAAGTCAGATCTTCTAACTCCAAATTCTGTATCTTTTTCATATACAGAATCTTCTTATTATATACTTTGTAAATTTGTTTATGGGTACTGTTATCCTTGAATAAATTTTTACTCTTTGGCTTCATTTATGATAAAAATCACTAATCTTTCCTTTTGAACAAAAGGAATGAGGAGTAATCTTTGAAGATGAGTCATAACACTTTTTCATTTTAGATACAGAATAAAGTGAATTTAAGCAAATACCGTGGTCACCAGCAGCTTAAAATAAAATCGTCAGATCTGTATAATGAAATAATAATAATTTCTTGGTAGGCAGAAGAAGAGTTCAACATTGAGAAAGGTCGTCTTGTGCAAACCCAAAGACTGAAGATTATGGAATATTATGAGAAGAAAGAAAAGCAAATTGAGCAGCAGAAGAAAATGTGAGCTTTGAAAATCACTGGGCCAAGAGGGTCCAGGAGATGCACTGGGGTCAGCAGATATGGGTACTGGTTTTATCTGGACCACTCACTGCTTATCTAACCTCGGTCACATTGCTTAACTTCCCTTTCCTCACTTGGGAACATGGAAGCCTCACTGGATTACTGAAAGATGCAGTTGAAATAACTGATAGTCTTGCCACTTGATAAGCACTCAGTAAATATTTTGTAGTATTTGAGAATAGGTGGGTATAAAGCACTGCATATATTTCAGGGAGTTCTCTTTGGGTCTGTACAGAGAAAGGTATTTGCGTATCTGGAGAAGGGTGTACATTTTTTTCTCTGCAGTTCTAGTGATGATACTTTTCCATGCCTTTTGCAGTCAGATGTCCAATTTGATGAATCAAGCGAGGCTCAAAGTCCTCAGAGCGAGAGATGACCTTATCACAGTGAGTAATTAGTCCCTTTAGTTATAGTATTATAAAATGTTAGTCTATTATCGAGAATTCACTAGTTCACATTGGATTAAGGACTTGATTAGTGATTTTTAGAGAGGAAACCTTTGGTTAGCAAATCACTACACTAGATATTGTAATAAATAAAGAAATGAATAAGATATGTGTCCCATTTTCAAGGACTCACTGCTCTGACAACATACAGACTCCTCTGGGTCACATGACTCATGATGGAGGACCGTAGAGTGTCTAAGGGTGACGGGGACTTGAGGCTGGAAAGCCTGAATGGAGTAACATAGGGGCCTTTGAGTGCTTTCAGTAGAAGGGTGTTGAAGTTTTCACTTTATTTTATGAAGAATATCATATATAGGGTTCATGATATAAGTTCATAAGTATGTAGACTAAATTTAACAGGGAAGAGGTTAGACACAGAACCATCTGAAGAGTGTTGTCATCCAAAGGACAGGGCAGAAACATGCACTTAGGTCAGGCAGCCTGAAGGAATTTGAATTAATTCAGAAACCAGGGAATTCCCTGTTGGTCCAATGGTTAGGTCTCTGGACTTCCACTGCAGCGGGCATGGGTTCAATCTCCTGTCAGGGAGCTGAGAACCTGCAAACCGCATGGCATGACCAAAAAAGGGAAATTCAGAAACCAGTCACGGAGGCCTCTGTATGCACTGTCACTCATATTGTTACGGAGGCCCTAGATTTCTTAACAAATGGAGAGGTAAGCTAGGTAAATATTGGGAAGGAAGAAACTTGCTGTTGTGATGCTACGATTATATACTAAAAGAATACAACACCCGAGAAACACTAAGAACCAGTGGTTAGTTCAAATGGTGACTGGCTACAAAGAGAATATACAGAAATTGAGTTTTTCCACATGCCAGCAGTAACTAATTAGGAATGAATGTAAATGAATAGGCCCAATGTGGAAAAGCTGTAAAACTGGAAATATAAAACTTGAAACACAAATATCTTAAGATGTTGGTCTTGTCACATGACTAGTATGATGGCAGCAAGGACTGAGTGGGTTGTCAGTGTTGATGCATTTTACAGGAGGACACTCTGGACGTTGGCTATGGATTGATCTTCCGCCGCCTCCTTTAAGACTGATACAAAATCCTGAATTTCAGGCCTGGCTGCCTAGAAGAGTGGTGGTTCCATTAATGAAATAGAAAGTCAGGAGAGTGGACTCTTTTAAGAACAACAATCAGATCACTTTGGACCTGTTTAGAGGGGCCAGGAAGCTTCCAGATGGAAATGTCTGCCAAGGTGTCTGAAGTGCGAGGACCCACTATAACATAACAGCAGAAACTATGGCAGAATCCTCTAATGCATAGCAGAAACTAACACAGCATTGTGAGCACAATTATACTCCAGTGGAGAAGAAAGTTAGCTCCCTTAACACCTATTATAGACCCAGAGTGCGCAGGGGCCCCCCTGGTGGCTCAGACTGTAAAAGAGTCTGCCTGCAGTGTGGGAGACCTGGGTTCAGTCCCTGGGTTGGGAAGATCCCCTGGAGGAGGGCATGGCAAGCTCCTCCAGTACTCTTGGCCCAAGAATCCCCATGGACACAGGAGCCTGGCAGGCTATAGTCCGTGGAGTCGCAAAGAGTCGGACACGCCTAAGCGCAGCACAAGCACAGCAGCACAGACTAGCCAGCGTTTATCTGCTTCTTAAACTCCTACTCCCAGATGCCTTGCTGCTCTCAGTGCCAGCTTGATCTAGTTTTCACTTGCCTGTTTTCATTTCCTAGCTAGCTAGGTTCCCTTGAGGGAGGCAGCTGTGTGGGCTGCAGGGTTTTGTGTTGCTCAGTCCTGTAGGGGTCGAGATGAAAGACTGTGTCTGCGCTACAGCCTTTTGAGGGTGACCACGAAGAATTGAGTCAGTCATAGCTTGGAGACGGAATTGGAGAGAGCAGCATGAACCAAAACCAGGAATTGACAACACGAGCAGGAAATGGAATTGTCNGCATGGTGTGTTCCTGTTGACTGTAAACGGGCTTCTCTGATGGAGGTTAAAATGAGTGTTTTGCTCTAGGCCGTGCTGATCTAGTCAGATCTAGTAGCAGAGGGTCCAGCAGGAGTGATAAAGGCAGATAATGCAGGTTTGAATCAGGGTTTACCTCTGGAGGCCAGTGTCTTTTAGCATTTATAAACTCTATTTATTTCCTATTAATGAGTTTGTGGGTTTTTTTTGGATTTGGACCATTTTCAAAGTCTATATTGGATTTGTTACAACATTGCAACATTACCTAAGAAGGGAAATGCACTTCAGTGAATGATTATTGAATGAATCAGAAAAGATATATTTTCTTGTCATTCAAAAATAAAATAACCTTTTCCTTCTTCTAGATTAAGCACATGATGGCTTTTATTGAACAAGAAGCCAATGAGAAAGCAGAAGAAATTGATGCAAAGGTGAGATTCCACTGTCTAGGTTAAAGAAGTTACCAAGAGTTTTATATGACCTTGCTTTCCTAATTAGTACTGAATAACATTGCTTAACAGAGCAATTTTGAGTTGCATAGTATGTCCATACGTTATGTAAAATTGTTCTTTTCTCTAGGTATACTCAAAATAGGCCAGAATATACCATTTAACGCTCAATTTTCATTGTTCTTTTAATTTATTCTCTGGTAGTACAAATAAAGCCTGTATTTCCCTGTGCTGTACACTATATCCTTGTTGCATGTTTAATATTGTTTTGATGACCATCTGAGTGCAGTTTCTTGTATAACTAGTTTCCTTATTTCTCTCTGGGACAAATATCAGTGGTTATGTTTCAGGTGCCAATTGCATTTTTATTTTAAAGTAGTTTTATATCATATGACGCCATCATCTGTACTTATTTCATGTGATAGGTGTAGTAATAAGCTGATAGGCATTTATTTTAGAACATGAAGCTTCCAGTAGCTGTGCAAAACATTAAATATCTGAATGAGTAACTTTAGCTAACTTCCAAAGTCATAATTTCTTACTGCCTGAAAATCATAGACAGTTGACACACTGAGATAGCCTTTGTAAAAAGTGACTACTCAAAAAAAAAATAATAATAATAATTTACTTCAGATTAAAAAAAGAAAGTGACTACTCAATAATTAACACTAAAACTAAATCAAATTTATATAGTTTATCATTTTAAAAGGACTATTAGATTTTGAACGACAAGGAAAGAATACTATTTTTATTTTTTTATTTTATAAGGGAAGACACTTAGACTGAGATTACTTGACCAAGTATTTTAGACAGTAAGTCAGATCTTCTAACTCCAAATTCTGTATCTTTTTCATATACAGAATCTTCTTATTATATACTTTGTAAATTTGTTTATGGGTACTGTTATCCTTGAATAAATTTTTACTCTTTGGCTTCATTTATGATAAAAATCACTAATCTTTCCTTTTGAACAAAAGGAATGAGGAGTAATCTTTGAAGATGAGTCATAACACTTTTTCATTTTAGATACAGAATAAAGTGAATTTAAGCAAATACCGTGGTCACCAGCAGCTTAAAATAAAATCGTCAGATCTGTATAATGAAATAATAATAATTTCTTGGTAGGCAGAAGAAGAGTTCAACATTGAGAAAGGTCGTCTTGTGCAAACCCAAAGACTGAAGATTATGGAATATTATGAGAAGAAAGAAAAGCAAATTGAGCAGCAGAAGAAAATGTGAGCTTTGAAAATCACTGGGCCAAGAGGGTCCAGGAGATGCACTGGGGTCAGCAGATATGGGTACTGGTTTTATCTGGACCACTCACTGCTTATCTAACCTCGGTCACATTGCTTAACTTCCCTTTCCTCACTTGGGAACATGGAAGCCTCACTGGATTACTGAAAGATGCAGTTGAAATAACTGATAGTCTTGCCACTTGATAAGCACTCAGTAAATATTTTGTAGTATTTGAGAATAGGTGGGTATAAAGCACTGCATATATTTCAGGGAGTTCTCTTTGGGTCTGTACAGAGAAAGGTATTTGCGTATCTGGAGAAGGGTGTACATTTTTTTCTCTGCAGTTCTAGTGATGATACTTTTCCATGCCTTTTGCAGTCAGATGTCCAATTTGATGAATCAAGCGAGGCTCAAAGTCCTCAGAGCGAGAGATGACCTTATCACAGTGAGTAATTAGTCCCTTTAGTTATAGTATTATAAAATGTTAGTCTATTATCGAGAATTCACTAGTTCACATTGGATTAAGGACTTGATTAGTGATTTTTAGAGAGGAAACCTTTGGTTAGCAAATCACTACACTAGATATTGTAATAAATAAAGAAATGAATAAGATATGTGTCCCATTTTCAAGGACTCACTGCTCTGACAACATACAGACTCCTCTGGGTCACATGACTCATGATGGAGGACCGTAGAGTGTCTAAGGGTGACGGGGACTTGAGGCTGGAAAGCCTGAATGGAGTAACATAGGGGCCTTTGAGTGCTTTCAGTAGAAGGGTGTTGAAGTTTTCACTTTATTTTATGAAGAATATCATATATAGGGTTCATGATATAAGTTCATAAGTATGTAGACTAAATTTAACAGGGAAGAGGTTAGACACAGAACCATCTGAAGAGTGTTGTCATCCAAAGGACAGGGCAGAAACATGCACTTAGGTCAGGCAGCCTGAAGGAATTTGAATTAATTCAGAAACCAGGGAATTCCCTGTTGGTCCAATGGTTAGGTCTCTGGACTTCCACTGCAGCGGGCATGGGTTCAATCTCCTGTCAGGGAGCTGAGAACCTGCAAACCGCATGGCATGACCAAAAAAGGGAAATTCAGAAACCAGTCACGGAGGCCTCTGTATGCACTGTCACTCATATTGTTACGGAGGCCCTAGATTTCTTAACAAATGGAGAGGTAAGCTAGGTAAATATTGGGAAGGAAGAAACTTGCTGTTGTGATGCTACGATTATATACTAAAAGAATACAACACCCGAGAAACACTAAGAACCAGTGGTTAGTTCAAATGGTGACTGGCTACAAAGAGAATATACAGAAATTGAGTTTTTCCACATGCCAGCAGTAACTAATTAGGAATGAATGTAAATGAATAGGCCCAATGTGGAAAAGCTGTAAAACTGGAAATATAAAACTTGAAACACAAATATCTTAAGATGTTGGTCTTGTCACATGACTAGTATGATGGCAGCAAGGACTGAGTGGGTTGTCAGTGTTGATGCATTTTACAGGAGGACACTCTGGACGTTGGCTATGGATTGATCTTCCGCCGCCTCCTTTAAGACTGATACAAAATCCTGAATTTCAGGCCTGGCTGCCTAGAAGAGTGGTGGTTCCATTAATGAAATAGAAAGTCAGGAGAGTGGACTCTTTTAAGAACAACAATCAGATCACTTTGGACCTGTTTAGAGGGGCCAGGAAGCTTCCAGATGGAAATGTCTGCCAAGGTGTCTGAAGTGCGAGGACCCACTATAACATAACAGCAAAAACTATGGCAGAATCCTCTAATGCATAGCAGAAACTAACACAGCATTGTGAGCACAATTATACTCCAGTGGAGAAGAAAGTTAGCTCCCTTAACACCTATTATAGACCCAGAGTGCGCAGGGGCCCCCCTGGTGGCTCAGACTGTAAAAGAGTCTGCCTGCAGTGTGGGAGACCTGGGTTCAGTCCCTGGGTTGGGAAGATCCCCTGGAGGAGGGCATGGCAAGCTCCTCCAGTACTCTTGGCCCAAGAATCCCCATGGACACAGGAGCCTGGCAGGCTATAGTCCGTGGAGTCGCAAAGAGTCGGACACGCCTAAGCGCAGCACAAGCACAGCAGCACAGACTAGCCAGCGTTTATCTGCTTCTTAAACTCCTACTCCCAGATGCCTTGCTGCTCTCAGTGCCAGCTTGATCTAGTTTTCACTTGCCTGTTTTCATTTCCTAGCTAGCTAGGTTCCCTTGAGGGAGGCAGCTGTGTGGGCTGCAGGGTTTTGTGTTGCTCAGTCCTGTAGGGGTCGAGATGAAAGACTGTGTCTGCGCTACAGCCTTTTGAGGGTGACCACGAAGAATTGAGTCAGTCATAGCTTGGAGACGGAATTGGAGAGAGCAGCATGAACCAAAACCAGGAATTGACAACACGAGCAGGAAATGGAATTGTCCGGAAGAGCAGGGACTATAGGAGCTGAGGCTGGAGAGAGACACTAGGGTTCGGTTAGACTTGATGCCTACTCAGGAGTGTGGAACGTATCCTTTGCCCTTTTCTCTTAACTCTTAATAGGCATGGAGATCTTGTGGAGGGCCTTGTAAAATGCAAACTCCAGACCCCATTTTCCAGAGATTTTGGTGTCCTCATGAGGCATAAACAGTCCAGAGTAACCTTGTTGCAGGGCGTCTAAAGGAGCGTGCTAAGAAGTACTGCTGTAGGGTTAGGTTTGTGTTGGAGAAAGAGAACTGTGATGTAGGGAGAGAAAATGAGGTGATGGCTTAACTTGGATCTGAAGGTCGAAAGGCAGAGCAGCCTAGACCAAGTGGCAGCAGTGGTCATTAAAAGACCAGGGCCTCATCCACAGATTCTTAAAGATTGGCGTCTGTAGGACTTGGTGACTGCAGATTGTGAGGAAACGATAAAGACGTAAGGTTTTCTTACCCGGTAAGGCACCTGGATAGGTGATAGTAAATATAGGAGGAACAGCAGGTGGAGAATGTGATGAATCTTGGCATTTGAATGGCTTCAGAAGACCAGGTGAGTTTAGGAGAGAGGTTGGGGCTGGCATATAGACCGCTCTCAAGCCCAGTCTGTGTGTGTGTAGATGGGCTCATCACCATTGTGGGTGTAAAATTCCACTGTCAGGCAACAACCTGAGAAGCCTCGAGCTTTACAGCCAGGAAAACAAGACGTTGCTAAGGACGCATGGGGAAAGCAGTCATGTGGGAGGAGAATAAGAAGCCAGGGACAGAACGCTTTATTTTTCTCTTGTTTTGTTGAACTGTTAGCATTTTGTTAGATAGCAAATGCAGTTATTCTATAACATGCAACGTTTCAGAATACAATATGAGCTTTTGTTTTGCTGATTAGAATTTTGTGAAAATAAATGTTGCTCTAATTTAGTTGTTCTAAAGCACTTGCTTCTTTAGGCCTTTGCAGCCTAACATTGTGCCATTGGGTACTTTTTGGTTTAGCAACGCCAGTAACGAACCCCAACTATGGGGAGCAGGGCACCATGTCCATGTTTCAGTGCATTTTGCTCTTTTAAAACCTTTATTTTCCCAGCTTGCGCATAGAATCAAACTATTGAAGGCAGGGGATGTGTCAAGCAGTTGGCCAGAAAAGGATGGGGACAGCAGATGGAAGGACATGGAAGCAGACAGGCGTGCTCTGCTGCCCACAGCACCTCGTCCTTGGGTTATTCTTCTCGACTGGTGACCTTGTCCCCTGCCTGCCCTGACGCTTTCCAGTGTTAGAACCCATTTTGGGGGATCTCTGTGAGGTGTGAGTTTCTGTTTCACCACTGTCTGCTGTTTGGTGGGTGAGTTTTTTAGCTTTGAACCTTTCATTTCTAATAGAATGGGGAAAGCACACACCTGAAGGTTCATGTAGGAAGAGTGCCTGTATAGTGCCTCATGCAGAACAGGTAACTGACAGTTTTCTCCTGTCACTCCCTAAATCTCACACCTTGTAAGGTACTGTTACTGTTGTTGGGAGATAAAGAACACAAGTAACCTTTAAAAATTCTGATTTGTTGGTCTCTGAAGTAGAGATTTCCAGTGCTGTGATTGAAGGCCAGCTGACTGTTCACACCTGGAAGGACCAAGGAAACATGGTTCTGTCATTGTCATCATAATCAGGTTTTAGTTTCTTGATTTCTAGGAGCATAGTCCTAAATTTTCAGGAACCTAGAGGCAGGTTCAGGTGGACAAGTCTCAAAAAAGAAATACTGATCTGTAGGCTGAGAGGTAAAGATAGTAACTTACACCTCTCTCCATGAGGCGTCAAGCTACAGCCAGAAGTTGAGTTTAGAATCAGTATCACTGGAGTATGGATGGCTAGTAACATTACTGCTCATGACTTACCGTCCTTACCTGTAGGGCACATCTGTTCAGTGGGCAGGAATGCTCTAGATAGGGGACAACACAATTTCAGTTAGGTTTTCGCTTTCTTATCTGGAGTTCAGTTTTTTTCCAGCTTCCTATGCCCTTGCTTGTAGTTGTGGGTGGTGTTAAGACTCATTTACTCATTTCCAGAGTTTTCATAGTGGATTATTATAAACGGCTGCACTGCTCTTTAGAGGTTGACTTGATTCTCACAATGTAAGGCTGTCTCCAAACTCCCCTTTCCACCCTTACCTGCTTGACCAGTGTGGATGGTCAATTCTAGCATAAAGAAACGTGCTTGAGGGATCTCTTGGTGAGGAGGGGCTGAAGTGTCTTTCAGCCCAATGTGTAACACAAATGCTGTAAATCTTTGTGCCATAAGCTTCCTAGATTATGAAGGCTTAAAATGCTTGGCAGTGGTTCCTGGAAAGTGCTGGGGTCAAGGGTGACTCACCCACAGAACCACTTCCTTCTCTCTACCCTCACTTCCCAAATTCTGATTGGTCTCTAGGTGAGCATGTACCTTCCTCTCCTCTTTAAATCCCCCCACAATCATTGTAGAGATTGTGTTCAGTAGAGTAGACGGATGGAAAACTTTCTGGGATGGAATGTTCCTGACACTGTTGGGTGGAGAGCAGTGGAACTGAGGGGTATTATCTCTGCCCGGGTCCACTTTTAGCCAGTAAACCAATACACGCTTATCACTTACAGAGTACTTTCCAGTGTGTTCTTTGCAACCATGTGAGATTTCGGTTTCTGTTGAAGTGTTCGTTACAGATGATTAGAAAATACAAACTTAACACAAAACTGAAATCATTGATAGTCCAGCCTCCTTAAAGGTAAACATTGATGACACTTTGTTCTCTGTTCAGAGACTCCTTTTTCTAAATAATGAATAGAACCATCTTACATGACTGTCTTAATGTTGAAACTTGCTTTTCCAGTCTGCGTCACATCTTTCTGTGTCAGACAGTAGGGCTCTTCTAGAGCATTGTTTCCCTGGGAGCTGAGCTAGTGCTGCTTCTGTGTATCTGTCCTTAGCACAGCATCTGCTTTACTGTACGCCTCAGAACGTCTGGGGAGTGAAAACAGCCACAAAGTGAGAACTGATTGGACACACGCTGGGGCCAGCCCCAGGTGGGTTCTGAGCTGGATACCCAGGTGCTTGGACAACTTTTTTGTTTTCCACCCTTTGTAGGACCTACTAAATGAAGCAAAACAGAGGCTCAGCAAAGTGGTAAAAGATACAACCAGGTACCAAGTGCTGCTGGATGGACTAGTCCTCCAGGTAAGTCTGCAGGTCAGATGTGCCACAGATGGCCACACACCTGCAGAACTGACGGCGTGAGAAGCCAGCTGTGCCCCTCCTGTGTCGTCTTGTGAACACACAGCTCCTGTGTGTTCTCATCTTGGCTCTTTGCCTTGTTGAGGAGGAGATGCTTGGGAGGATGGTGGTATCTCGCAGGTTGAATGAGACTGATACCTTTTTACTGGTTCTCTGTAACCCCCAACTATAAACCTTCCTAATTTTATTTCACCACTGAAATGCTTATTTTAGGTATTGAGGTTTAGACCACGGGCTGTATAAACTGTGTTTCCTGCTCAGCTGTTTAAATAACAGTGTTTGTCCTCAACCTAGTTGTATTTTGTTCCCATCCCTAGAGCATTGTGTATATTTATCTGGTTTGTGACACCAGAGTCTTCTCATGTTATTGTGCTGTGTAGGCCCTCTTTAGGGGAGCTTAGGACTTTCCCCCCAACTCGGAGAGAATTACAAAGCCATTCTGTTTGCTGTTGCTTTATTTTATAGTTTTTGCTGATTGCATCTGTTTGTGCTTTAATAGGGTTTGTACCAGTTGCTGGAGCCCCGGATGATCGTTCGCTGCAGGAAACAGGATTTCCCTCTGGTGAAGGTAAAGTTTGAAAAAATCCTTTTTCTTTTTAAAGATCAATGTGTTGGGTATGAAATGACAGCTCAGCCATGGAGACTGGGAGTCTTAACTCATTGGAGATTCTGACTTAAGTGTACCCAAGCCTCTTATTTACTGTCTCAAAGAAATCAAGCTGCTGGCTGTGTTAACACCCTTCTCCCTTCCTGGAGACCTTGTAATAGCATGATCTGAAAATTCAGTAAGAACGGTACCTACTGGAGCCGAGGATAAGCAAGGCCACATAGAACTGGCATACTCCCAGAGCAGCAGGGCTTAGTGCTGACTCAGTACTGTCCTACACCTGGAGGAGGGCAGTCGGTGCCAGCAAAGGGACAGCACAGCATCACTGCCAGGGGCCTGTGTGGAGCTTCTCTCTTAAGGGAGACCTTGGCCCCAGGGAGGACCAAGGCCATGGCAGGCACACGGGGCAGCAGAAGGGTAGACACGCCCCCACCCACCAGCTCTGATTATGTGCCAGCTATTCAGTTCACGTCATTCTTCCCTGTAGCTTGCGGTCAGGCACGGCTGAGAGAGCTTAGTCCCTTAGTGAGTACATTTTTAACACACAATATGTTTGTGGCTGCCCCAAGTCACTTGTCTCCTAGGAAAGCAAACTGCCCGGTGGGGAACTGTGTTCATTCTTATCTCCACTGTGAACTAATGAGCTGTGCCAGGGACCCGGAGCCCGGCCTGGGCTGCCAACCTAGATGTGGGGCGGTGCCCCTTGCTGGGCGTAGCTATGAAGCTGCTGGGGCCGGAGTGGCATCCGCCCTCCCTGGTGGCACTGTCTGAGCTCTGAGGAAAGGGAAGAGTTCAGGGTATGAGTACATCTGTGCAACTGGTAATAGGATCAGACAAAGACTAAGGTTCCATCCTGATGTTGTTAGTGTCTTGCTGGAGCCTACACCTGGTGCTCCCTTCAGTCAGGTTAGAACCTCTTCCATCTACCCTATACCCCTTCCCCCAGCTCACTCCTTTTTAAAATGTGGTAAAAAGTGCACTAAATTTACCGTTGTTCCCAGTTTTAAGCATACAGTTCTGTGCTTTAAGTACAGTCGCTGTTCTGCAACTGTCCCCACCATCCTTCTCCAGAACTTTCCATCTTCCAAACTGAACAGCAGCTCCATGAACCCCTGGCAGCCGCATCCTGCTCCTGTATCACACGGCTACTCTAGTGCCTCTGTAAGAGGAATCATACAAAGCCTATCCTTTGGTGATGGGCTTACTTCACTTGGCATACTGTCTTCAAGGTTCATTGATGGCATAGCCAGAGTTGGAATTTCCTTTTTTAAGGCTGTATCTGTGGACCCCATTTTATTTACTCGTTTGTGTTTATAGACACCTGGGTGGTTTCTACCATTTGACTGTTAAAAATAAGTAGGACTGTCTTTGCTTGTATAGATGGTTGGTTTTGAGGGTGGCTGTTCTGTGTGTGTGGTCAAGTTGCTAATTCGTGTCTGACTCTTTGTGACTCCATGGACTGTAACCGGTCAGGCTCCTCTGTTCATGAAATTCTCCTGGCACGAGTACTGGAGTGGGTTGCTGTTTCCTCTTCCAGGGGATCTTCCCAACCCAGGGATCGAACCCACATCTCCTGTGGTTCCTGCATCGTTTTTGATGACACCTCTGTGGGTTTTTTTGTTTTTCCAGGCTGCAGTGCAAAAAGCAATCCCTGTGTACAAAGTCGCAACCAAAAGAGACGTTGATGTCCAGATTGATCAGGAGGCCTACCTGCCCGAGGAAAT
Source organism: Oreotragus oreotragus (assembly GCA_006410675.1). Taxonomy (NCBI): domain Eukaryota; kingdom Metazoa; phylum Chordata; class Mammalia; order Artiodactyla; family Bovidae; genus Oreotragus; species Oreotragus oreotragus. The sequence goes on along the minus strand of SJYX01011289.1, from coordinate 153,710 downwards.
GTAAGGAGCGCTTCCGCTTTTAACACGCAGGTGGCTCTGGCTGCATGAACAGCCACCCGCTGGACCTTCCTCGAGTCCGCTGGGCTCAGCGTGCTGGAGGGCGGTGTAACCCTACTCATCCATGCCTCCTGTCAGCTCCTGTTGGTCTCCTCCTGCGAACCAGCTTCTTGGGGTTCATTCTGCCAAGAAGCAGAACAGATTTTGTACCCAGAACTTGAAGCTCGGTCCACGTGTAACTAGATGCTGAGAAAGGGGATGGCTCCCTCTGGCCAGGAAGATAGTCATGTCTGGCTGGTAGACTCCGTGGTGTGGACTGATCATCCGTGGTGCTTCTACTGACGACTGGGTGCAGTGGGGTTGGCCACAGGAGCTCCTGGGTGGGAAGGCCAGGGCACTGTTCCCTTGTAGCTTTCCAGCTCTTGGCAGCTGCCATGAGGTAATGTCTATGCAGAGCTGACCCAGGGCTCAGGATCCAAAGCCACTCTACTGATGGGTAATTAGCAGCAGGCGGAGATTGAACCGACAAGCAGTTTGAGGTCTGGTAAATAGCAGGTTCCGGTCAGGGCCACTGTTCCCGGTGTTTTGAGTCTGGACACTTAGAAAAGTCAGACAGTACATAGCCTGGATGGTGTAGCATCTACTCCAGAATTAAGCAGAGATGCTTCACACCTGAGGGATTTGCTTACAGCTGACTGGAGCCTGGTTCAGATGAGGACTGGGGCTGTTGATTGGCAAATGGGGACAAAATTCCCCTTTTTGTTCTGTTAGGGAGGGACAAGTTGTTGGAATTAACAAAGTGAAATAGGCACATAGTCATTGGGATGAGTTACTGTTTCAAATCGATTATGTATGTTTATTGGCCTCTACTCAAGAGGAAGAAGGTGACTGCACCACGGGTCTGTTTTCCTTAGATCTATACACATGGTTCTTTACTGTGTTCTTTGTAGAGCCGGCGGTGTTGAGATCTATAATGGGGACCGCAAGATCAAGGTGTCCAACACACTCGAAAGTCGGCTGGACCTCATAGCCCAGCAGGTGAGTGTGGGGGCACTTCCATCGTGGCCTGTGGTTACTTTGAGGTGATGTGGAGAACGCGGTGTTGGTTGGTCTTTGAGATTTGTCTCTCTTTGTATGTTTTTGGACATTTTCTTGAATGGAGGTTTGGACACTTAGTGTCATTTGCTGAGATGATACCCTGTATATGAGGGTGGGCTTGGGGACAGAACAAGGGCCTTATCTATCTAGGATCACACTACATGTGAGATGTATCAGGAGGTGCTTAAGAGATGCTTTACTATGGAGTTGCTTAACAAGGGCTCTAGAACCCTACACCCCTGCAGGAGTGACAGGAATCAAGTCTCTTGTTAGAGTAGTTGCTGCAGGGCACCAGGCTCTTTAAAGTGTTCCCGTGTTTGCAGAAAGCGGTAAAGAAAGTTGAGTTGTCCCAGGTGTGGGGCCTTCTTGAGGGGTGCGGTCTGCTTGACCACCAGGCACATGTGGGTAAATCTGTAAAACTAGGTGAACTGAAAATTTCCTTGCCAAGGTGGCATTGACCACGCATGGACGGCAGCCGCTGTCCTGAGGTTGGGCCCTTGGGGTTCTCCAGTTGGCACTGGAGGCCGCAGCACACGCTTGCCTTATCTCCTCAGCACAGGCTGGGTGCTCTGTCTGTTGAGAGCGCGTCACTCTGCCCGTGGCAGAACATGACGGAAGCCCCGGGTGGTGGGGACTTCTGTCGCTTCTTTGTCCCCATTAAGCAGTGGCCTGAAGCCCACAGGTGTGACTGTCACATCTCTCTCGGCCTCTGCTGGGATGAGTGCTTGGCCTTGTGGCTGAGGCTCAGGTGGGTCCATGCCAGGCCGCACTGCCTCACAGAAGTTCTCCACTTTACACAGATGATGCCCGAAGTGCGGGGAGCCTTGTTTGGTGCAAATGCCAACAGGAAGTTTTTGGACTAAGCCAGCAGGAGGTGCGTGACGCGGACGCTCCCGACATTGGAAGAAACGAGATGGCCTGTATTGCTTCCTCTTTGCTGCCCCCTGCCCTTGTTTGTCAGTGGATGCTCTTCTGTAGCTGACGTTCTCCGACTGATGGGTAATGATGGGAGTCTTGGTTAGACATTAGGAAACCTTCCTCTAGCTTGTCTCAAAGCAGCACAACTTCCCGCCGTTCCGTAGTGCGCAGTCACAGGGCCAGGTGTGGGGGCGTGCGTGCCCCGCACCTCCCGCTGTCCTGGGCTCCACCGTCCAGCCTAAGTGCATGTGGGCCTCATCCCTTCAGGCAGCAGCAGCTTCTCGCCTACGTGTTTGGACCTGGAAGTGTCTGTAAATGTGATTTAAGGTCTATTCTGTGACTCTGCTCTATTTATTAAAACACAATGTGGAGGTGGATGTCGCTGTGGTTTATTACACAAGGGCTGCGACTTCTACTGGGTGGTCTGGAATGCAGGAGCCACAGCCGGCAGTGTTGGACCGCTGATGGCGCCCTCCCTCTTCCTCTGCTTCTGCTCCTTTTTACCCAACTCTCACCCTGAGGCACCCTCCTAACCCAAAACCCTCCACGAGGGGCTCTGGAGGGGCGGACAGCTTGATTAAGGGCAGTGTGTTAGATTTGGTAGCATCAGAGAAGGTGGTGGTGCAGGCCCGGGGGAGAGGAGTCGCTGTGTGTTTGGTGCATCAAGACTTAAAACCCCGTGTGACCTGCAGATAAGGTGTCTGTCCTCCACCCTCAGGATGAACTGAGTTGCCTCAAGTGTAGCTTTGTCCTGAGTGGACGCAGCTGGGAAGACACGTGGTCTCCTCACGGCCTTCACGTCACACAGGGCTCCATGGGTGGAGGGTGTGAGGCTGGGGGACCCCCACCTTTGGGACGGCTCTCATGGTCCTCTTGAACTAAAACACAATCCTGCTTTTCCCCACATCAGTGCTAGGATGAACTAAGTTATTTACTCAGAATTAACAACAGCAGATCCTCAAACTGACTCAGTTGAGATGCAGTGACGACCCTCTCTGTTCAGGTGGCAGGCTCCTGAGCACTGGGGGCCTGGCCACCCAGGGATGGGCCTGAGAGGGGGAGGGCAGAGTGCTAGGAGGGCAAACGGCAACCGTGATGGCTGCGCACACCCAGTGCTCCCTGGCGCCCCGGTCGACCCTGAAGAATGGGGCTGAGAGCAGTGCCCTTCAGGAAGGCTGTCCTGAGGGCTGGGTTCTGCCCCACCCCCAACCGTGCCCCCTCCTCACTCCTGGGTGGGGACTGTGCCACCAGCACCGAAGGACCTTCACCTGCACAGTCGCTGCTGCCGCTGTAGCTGTTCACTGCAGCCTAAGACTGGATTTGAGTTTCCAAAGCTACATAGAAAGACAGTCACTAGTGAAAGAGTCTGCCTGCCTTTTTGTCGACACCACATCCCAGATTCCTTGTATGAACCACCCCGTGGGGTCTGTCACGGGGGTCCTTCCCCTCTCGGGGCCTCCTTTACAAAATGACACACTGAGGGCCCAATTCTGGGGGCACGGGGCATAGTGGCCCTGAGACAGGAGACCCCTCTGCCCCCCCACCTTCCAGAGGCATCACTTGTGGCAGCAGCTACGGAGCCTGCAACACAGCCAGACGTGGGCTTGCTGACCACAAAATGAAGGTCTGGACCTGGAGGCTGACAGGATCCCAGTCCAGCAAGTTAGGGACAACCTGGGAAGTCTGTCCTGATGCCACGTGAAGGGGGAGAGGCTCACGCAGTGCCCAGCATCCTGCTGCGGCATCTAAGGCACCTCCCAGGGGCCCGCAGCTTGGCTCCCAGCAGGCTCACACCTGTTAGGCAGCTCCAACTGCAGATACCAATTGGGGGCTGGAGTCGTGTCCTGTCACAGGCCAGCACACTGCCCCTCCCTGGCCCCTTCACCCTCCCTTGGTATTCAGCCTGGTCCCCATGGGATGCCACTCACCCAGCTGGGTAAACAAACCAAGCTCTGAACACAGACCGCCAGGGAAGCTGAGGCCAGGACAGTGAGAGAGCCCTAGCAAGAGTCCTTCCTTGCCGATCCCTGAGAACTGTCCCCGAGCCACGAGGAGCATGGACAGAACTGGGCAGTGTCTGCAGCTGATCGGTTTCCATTCCTCAGCATAAACACAGATAGACAGGACGGAACCCACAGCCCAGAAACTGTCAACTAATGCCTGACAAGTGGCAATGACGGCTCTTCAGTGAATGGTGCTGGGAAAACTGGACATTGACTTGCAAAAGAGCTAGACTGCTGTCTACACCACTCCTAAAGATGGATCAAGCACCTGAGATCATTAAACTCCCAACAGCGGGAAAAGCTCCATGACCCTGGAACCTAAAGCACATGCACCAGAAGGTAAAAAAATGAGACCACATCAAACCACAGCAATGGAAAGCATCCACAAAACGAAAAGGCCGCCTGCTTAATGTGGTGGGGCGGGGGCCACCTGCAAGCATACACCTGATGTGGGGCTAATACAAGAACTCGGACAGCAACGGGCAAAGAACACAAGAGAAAACGCTCAGTGCACTTCGGCATCAGGGAAACCACTAAGATCACCTTCCATCTGTCACACTGGCCCTAACTGGCCTAAATCAGTTAGAACGTGGAGAGGGAACCCTAGTGCCCTGCTGGTGGAGATGCACCCGTGTAGCCAAGGTGTGGAAGCAAAGTGTCCATGGACAGACGAATGAAGATACAATAAAAGTTGCACAGAAACACATACTCTGATTTCCCCGATATGTAGAATCTATTAAGAAATGCAGACAGAAAAAAGATGGGATATGTGGTTTGCAGAGGCAGGAGCTGGAGACTGAGTGAACTGGGTGAGCCCCAGTGTGCACTTACAGGGTCAGTGGGTCCTGGCGGTGTGGTCCTCAGTGGCCACTGCAGTTAACACTGCTCTGCGTGAGAACACCGCTAAGAGTAGATCCCAGATGTTCAGTGGCTGTTGCCCAGTGGTGATCGGGCTGCAGTGTGTGGTCGGCAGGTCATAGCGCTGAACACCTTGGACGCACACAATGGCCAAGTATCACTCACCCTCGATAAAACCAAGAATGTGTCTGCTGGTTGACCATGGAACATATCCTTTCTATGTGGCTGGTCTCGAACTTCCAGATGCACATTGATGTGTGCAGACACGTGAAGTGAGGCACGGTGGCCACTCGCTCCACCACCATACAGAAGAAGAGCACGATGCACCTGCCTTGCGGGAACTGCTATTGGAAGAGTCACTGGCTGCCAACTTGATGGCCTTCTCCACAGTGAACAAGGTCAGGTCACCGCCGCCCCTGGAAGGGAATGTTGAGGGCAGGGGGTGTCTGCAGCCACGGGGACCAGCTCCAGCCAGTGGGGTTCTGGAACACTGGGGTTCCGGTGAGTCGGGGAGCTCTTCTGTTTTACTGAAGTCCCCTTTCTTTTTATTGATCCACTTGGCCTGTGCCTGAACTCCTCACGGGCTCCCTGGTGCAAGTCCTACAAGTTACTTCTGTCTCACATGTACAGACCCTTGTGATGGCATGTGACCAGTTCTCCAAACTAAGCCCGATTGTGAGATCCTGAGGGGCAGCTATGTGGGTCCCATGGCTTTGCCTTCACACTCAGAGCACAGCCACATCAGCCCCTCAGTCCAGCCTCATGTCCGTTTCTCACAGCACAATAATCTTGATGTGCATCGCTGGCTAGGGACACTAGGGGAAAGTGTTCACGTCCCGAGTCCTCAGGTCACCTTGTTCCCACACCCAGCGTCTCTTGTCCACCCCTCCCCTCTTGAATCTTTGTCCAGAGCCAGGACACTGTCAGATTCCCCGGGGTTTACTCCCGGCACCCAGGGACTTGTCTGTCTCTTCCTCCAAGCTTCCTGTCCAGACCTGGACAGCAGTGCCTGACACTCGGCCCACCTTTTCTGAGTAGACATCACCCTTTCAGAAAACCACTGATTGCGGTTTTCTCTTCCAAAACAAAAGCCTTGGAGATGCCCACAACATGCCGGCTGCCCGGTAACGAAGACAGGCTCTCCAGACACCAGGACCTCCGCCCAGCGCCCAGTTCCTCCTGACATTTTGATTCCAAGGCCCACAAGCTCCCAGAAGAGGGCAGACGGAGCATGTGGGCAGCTGGAGCGGCGGCCCGGGGCCTCCCTGATGACAGCCAACCAGGATGTGAGAGAAACGTCTTCCCAGACCCATGGGAGAGTGTCCCCAGTGCCCTGGGTGCCGTGTGATTGTTGGCACTGCAGCTTCTCAGGCTACAAAACCTAAGACACAGTCTGTCCGTTTCCACAAACAAGACTTTGGCTTGTTTACCAAGGTCCCGTCCTGTTACCCCTTCTTGAGTGTCTGCCTCTGCCTAAAAGAGTGATGTTCCACTGGGTTCCAAGGAGCCTGTCTCCCAAAGTCCCAGATATGGGACCCACACGAGGGAAAGTGTGGCCCCAGCAGATCATTGCAAGCTCCAATCATGCTTCTTTTCTGCTCAATGGACACCTTCCTTGTTGGGAGTGTGTGTTCTTACTGTTGACGGTGGTTCTCATCCACCAAACACATAGCAAGGGAAGCAGGGTTAGAGGCAGATAGCGGTTTAAGCCAACAGTGTGTTTAAGCAAACAGCATGGGATCAGAGGCAGGCTATGATTTAAGCAAACAGGTCACACTCAGTTCTGACCTTAAGCCTGAAATGAAATTGTTTGAAATATTTTTTGAAAGCTTTCACACGTGGCTAAGGTGGTAGGGACCGGTCAGAGAGCCCGGAGGCTGCGCTGAGGCAGCTGAACCCCCAAGCACAGAGCTGGCTCTCTCACAGAAGACCCTGGCCTCCCCGTGGGGCTGGTAGACTCAGCCGCAGGGGGCTGCTGGGGTCAGGGTGGGAAGCTGAGGAGGGGGGCGTTGGAGCACCTGCGGGGCCAGGGCCTCGGAGCGGCCACTCCTGCCTGTGCTCCTCTCCCCCTCGGATTCCACCCTGGCCACGTGGCCGGCCTCCCTCCTCGCCCGTGCCCCTGTGTGCCCTGGGCCGAGTGTCTCAGCAAGCACGTCAGTGGAGGCATGGCAGGGCTCAGGGGGGCGACCTGTGTATCCCCACTGACTAGGCCAAGACGCAGCTGCAGAACCAGTGTGGACAGGAAGCCTACAAAGGGATGCATGTGGGGGCAAGCATGTGTTTCGGGGTGCGGGGCCCTGGAAGATGGGCAAGGCTGGGCAGCAGCTCGCTCACCCTCGCCTCGCTGGTTCACCTGCCCAGTGGCCGTGAGGGCTGGGGGCGGTGGCGGCACAGGCTTGGGGGTTGGGGGAGGGATTCAAGCCAGAACGAGGCGCAGGGGAGCCAGAACGGAACCAGCCAAGAACGGAGTAGAGACTGGCCCCCGGGGAGTAGCCCCAGTCAGGGTCAGCGCCTGCGCACACATGCTTCTCTCCAGTCAAGGTTACCATGCACACACAAAGGTGTGTACACACACACGCACACACCCGCTTCTCTCCTGACCCACCACGGACGGGCGGATGGGGAATAAGTTCTGCTCATGTGCTGCTGGCATCCAGCCTCTTGCCCCGTTCACCTCCCTTTACTGTGAAGCCTGCAGGGGTCGCGTCCTCCCTTCTGTCCTGTGAGTGACTGCGAGAGTACCAGGTGCACAGAAGGGCCTTTGTTCCATAAACGCTGAGAAGTGACATCTCAGTTCCTGGGGCTGGGATGCAATGTGCTTTCCTCCTGCCGAATCAAGTCTTGGAGATGCTCCAAGGGACCAACTGCAGGGCTCTCAAAAACCACTGTCATCCTGCCACCCTCCTCTGGAAGAAGCTTCAGACCCCAAGCTCTGAGAAGCGGGCAGTGCTTTTCCAAACTGAGAGACGGCTTGAAGGCAGCTGCGTGGTACACACACCACCCTGAACGCCAAGGGACGGGCTCACAACACCACAGCTGCCTTCCTGGCTATTCTCTCACGGTCCCTCTCACTGAAGAGTTTGGTTAAAATCACCCATGGCAACAAACAGCCTGGGTTGCAGAAGGGGAACAAAATTGGTACAACCTAAGACCCAGCACAGCCCAAAATACATAAATAATAAAAAACGCAAAGGAAAACCACATGGCCAGGAGAAAGACTTTGGGGGCCCAGTGTTTGGGGGAGGGGATAGCCTGGGCCCGCAGCCCAGAGGCATTCCTCCCAGAGGCCTCTCCAGAAGGGTTCAGGGTGAAGGTCGCCTCTGAGGGCCCAGCCCTGGATGAATCTCGCCCTAGAGGTGCTCCCCATTTATCAAGCTCAGCCACCCTTCCTCCCAGTGACAAAGAGGGTTAGAGTCAAGAGCCATTACTGTTCAAAACGAGGGAACCTTTGCATGTTTCCAGATATCAAGTGGCACGCTCCACCAGAACTGAGACCAGCCCTCTCTTCACTCACGACTGGCTTCCTGTCTCTTCCCTGGTTCCTCCCCACCAGCTCTTGTTTCTTGTGCCAATCTGAAGAAAGCCTGGGGATGGTACATCCGGGGCTTAACAAGTGTAAAGGTCATACAGTAATTCTGAAAATGGGGTGGATTAACTAACACGTTTCACGGAACCAGACTCCAGAGCTGACCAGTGGAAGACACTCTGTTTTGGTCTCAAGGAGACAGACCTGGGAAACATACCCTGAGGGAGTCAGCTAAGCTCTGGCTAAAACTGTCAGAACATTTTGGCCTTTGGTGAGTGATTCGTGTCACGGCAAGAGAAGTTGCAGCTGGGAATCCAAGTGTCAGAACCAAACTGTACCTGTTCAGGGTATGGTGCTCCCCGACACAGGCCTACTCATCAGGACAGCAAAAGGGCCAGGGTCCCAGCCGCCTGTCCGCACTCCCCCAACCCAGGCCAAGGAGACTCAGAATCAAGTGAGACAAACACTCCGGCTGGCTTCATGTCAAAATCGAGGTTCACGCATGACATCCACTTTAAAGTTACTTTTCTAAAAATGACTGATGTAGAACTTCACAGGAAAGTACGGGGGACTGATGACACTGTGAGCGTGGCAGGACTGCAGTCTCATGACTGCATCAGCCAACTCAGTGATGACATACCAAAGGGGGACAACGTGAGCTCACACACCCACGGGCCACAAGGTCACGGCCCAGGACGCAGGAGATCACTGACGAGGCCCATGGTTTAAGGATAAAGCAGGCCAGGAATCCTTTGTGTCATAAGAGCTTACAGCCACCTGATAAGAAGGTGGCCAATTTCTCCTCCCGCACCCTCAACAACAAAAACCCTCCCAGAGCACGCTGCCGTTCACGGAGCTGCCCACTGCCCTCCCAGCCCCAGCAGCACGTTACCTACGGGCCCCAGTGCGGGTGTCAGAAAGTTGGGTTCGTGCCCGGGCCTGGGCGGTGAGGGCGTCCCTGGGGCCCCACACACCTGGCTAGGCAGTGTGTACGATCCCCACGCTGCTGAGGCCTGCCAGCCAGCGGTTCTCCACAGAGCACCCCTGCTCCCCACAATCCACGCGGCGCCCTCGGTGACGGAGGGGGCCGAGGGGGCCGCCTCTGGACGGCGGCACTGGGCCTCACTCAAACCTCTGTCCTGGTGGGACTTTGCCTCGACAATAAAAGACAACAGTGACACGGGACACACACAACTCACACATCACCCTGCTCTTTTAAGAATGGACTTTATACAAAATAACCAATTCATATGGAAATAAATCTACAGACCTCCAAGGATCAAAGATTTTTAAACAGTTGTTTTAAAAAATTATCCAACACACAGTATAGAACTAAGTACTGAGGTAAGTGTGGCTCTCAGTGAAACGGGATCAGCAGACCAGACAAAATATACACAATATAAAAATAAATAGCATCCCCTTCCCAGTACTGGCCAGGATCACGCACGGAATCTGCAGCAGGAGAGCGGGCGTGGGCCCAGATGGGGGCAGCGTTCAGTGCCTCACTCCCAGGCCCACCACCCTCTCCAGACACACAGGACACTCAGCTGGTTAAGAGGCTTTTCCATATCATCCGCCAGAGCTCAGCGAGGGAGAGACCAGGCGGCCGACGCTGCTGACCATCTGCTCGGCCAGGGCCCATGAAGCACAGGAGGGTGGAGCAGCTGGAGGTCAGGCTCGCACCCGCCTCACACGAGGACACAGCGGGGGAGGCCCAGCACCCCAGGGAGACCCCAGACCCAGAACAGGAGGAACCAAGTCTCAGATGAGGGCTCAGCCCCTGGCAGGGGAACCCGCACCCAGGGGGCGGAGGCTGAACAGCCTGCCTCCCAGGCGCCCCACTCTCCGTGGGGGCACCCTGGCCCTTCCCCTGGGCTCCGACTCGCTGGCAACAGCCACTCTCCAAGGGTCCCTGCCTCTGGGCTGCTGGCTGAGGGATCCTGGGAGAATCCAAACCGGGACCTGAGAGCCGTGTGTGTGGCTGAGACGGAAACTTTCAAAAAGCGAGAAAACCCTAAGCCCACGCAGCCCACTCCTGGAACTGGCACAAGTCACAAGGACGCTCGCGGGGTCTGGGGGCCAGGCTGGCCAGGGCTCTCAGTCCACATGAAAGGCAGCCTTCTGAAAGCCACCCGGTCCTGCCCAGGGAGGACACCCTGCTGACGACAGGTGCGAGGGCCCCAGTGAGGCAGATGGACATGGCAGCACTAGGCTCACTTTGAAGGCGGGACAAGAAAAGGTTTTGAACAGCGTCTGTCGCCACTCGGCCTCCACCTGTCTTCAGCCTAGTAAGTTTTAGCCAAGAGCTCTTCTTACAGGAGAGGAAAAACTCAAGGCCAGAAACATTCCATAAGGCTCTTGTTTTCCCTCTGGATCTTCTCTCTCTCCTGGGTCTGGGGAAGACAGTTTCTAACATAACGACTCTAAGGTGAGCGGTGGACTGGACAGGAGTCCTTCGGGTACCTGACAGGTGGCAGCGGTCCCAGGGGAAGGCCGCCCCAGGACCTTCCCCCAGGCTAGTTCTGGTCGGGAAGAGTGCACGGGCCCTGAACGGGGGTGGCCCTCTGGGGCAATGCAGCATGGAGCCGCGCTCCCAACAGGGCTCCCCAGTGCCTGGTCTCTCTACGCACCCCAGAGGGAGGCTCTGGGGCAGCGGGAGACAGGGTCGGGGCTGGGGGCTGAGCCACTAGAGGGCTGTGCACAGTGGGCGGACGGAATGGGCAGGACTGCCATAGTCCTCCTGGCCCTGCCCCAGCCTGGTTCCGCTCAAAGTGAGGGTGCCCGAGGCCTTGCACCCAAGCCAGTTTCCACGCTGGCCGGAGCAGGCTCTGGGCTGGGAACAGAGGCAGGGGTCGCAGTCTCCCCTCCCAGCTGGTGCACACAGACACACACGGAGGCTGAGTGTGCCAAGCATGTTCCCTCACTGCTCGAGAGCAAAGCTGGATCTGTCCACGACCCTTCCCCACCCTTCCCAAATGCCGATGCTGACGTCCCCACCTTGAACCACATCATGCCCGTGACAGGGCTCCAGCAAGAACCAGAATCCAATGAGAACACAGCCCCCAAACTTGCCCCACTTCAAAGCATGCCAAATTTAAAGTTTAAATAAGTCTGTTTAAAAAAAAAAAATTCGTGTTTCTGCGCATGTCTGGAAGGCGCCTGCGTTTCCAGTGCTCCCCCTGCCCGAGCTCAGCATCTGGGCGTCTGGAGCTGGCGTTGGTCTCTGCAGGGACTCTACTACTGGAAGCGCAGGTTTGCTCCAGCTTCAGCAAGGACACTGGGGCTGGATGGAAGGTTCTCTCGGCCCCTCACACAGCTGAATTTATAAGAACAAGCGCAGATCAATCAACCAATGTTTCCTGCAAGCTTTTCTACTATCTCAAAGGCATGCTTAGAAATACGTTATTTTTACAAAGACCTGTGACTTCAAGGTATCTCCCTTCAGTTGTTTCCTCCTTTGCTTTTGTGGGATATTCAAAAGCTTAAAACAGGAGTCCTCACTTTGGTGGCATCTCAGCTAAACTCAAAGAATGCTAAACAGGGAGAATCCAGTGTTGCTTGCTTCTAAAACCATAAAAAAGTAACAGAATACTGTAAAACTGTTTCCTATCGCAGACAAGTGGCTTCAAGAACTTGCTCTTCACAGCTATTTTAAATGAACATGACCTATTTTACTCTATTCACATAAAGTGGATAAAAACTACATATGCTGAAATATTCCTACATTCAAGCTGTAAATCTATAGGATACATTTTTCCTATTAAAAACTGTGCAGCTTCTTTATTGACACTAAACATTCACAAACCTGAGTCGTCACTGCCACAAACTGTGATCTGTGCAGGGAGCTTGACGCCTTCCAGACCACAGTCCTGGCAGGGCTATGACGGGCGAGTGGGGTGAGGGGGAGGGGGGGGCGGGGGGCGCGTCACCGCACCTTCCAATGAGCAAATGCTCCTGATACTGGTTTACACCTATCTGGCGGGCAGCTGGCCAGCCAGGAGGGGCACTGCTATCTCGGACCATGACCTGGGTGCCAGGCAAGGGGGGGGCGCCAGGCGAGGAGGCTGCCCAAGGGGAGGAGCCGTCAGAGGAAGAGCAGCGGCAAGGTGGGCCCCTCCTGCAGCCCCCCAAGAGTGAGTGGGAAAGGGCTGTAAACACAGGGGGTCAGCAGGGCTGCAGGCCCACCGGCCAGACTCTATCCCCATCACCCGCCCTCCCCGCTGTATGTACAATACATTCACCACCGACAGAAATCATCATAAAGGCAACATGAAAACTCTGTAAACTGGGCCCAGCTCCAAACACACCCACACGAGTAGTCCTGTCCCCAGACGGCTACCTGAGTGCAGCTGCCATGAGAGCCCACCAGCACTGCCCCCAGGTCAGGATGGCCTTCCCTGAACAGGTGTCCCAGGGCCTGGAGAGACCACCATAGCCCAGCGTGTCTGATCCCCACTTTCGCCCAGGACTTTGCGAGCGCATGGGTCATGAGGAGGGGCGTCCAGGCTCCAGGCCACACACGACATGATGCTGGGGACAGGAGAGGCGGGTGGGGCCGGGCCCCATTCTCCACTCGCAGCTCTCTGTTTCCCTGGGGCTTGTCTCCTCCTGGGACTAGCTCTGAGAGAAGCAGAATAGACAGTTTCAGCAAAACTGATGCACATTAACTGTTAAAAACAGCAAAGCCAAGGAGCCACACACGCTCTTCCCGTCTAGGAAAGTTGCCCAATTTTGCTTCGTTGGGCAGTCCTGCCAGGTGTGGTTTCTGAGTCCTGGACCCTGACTCAGTCCAGTGGCCACGGACTGCTGCCTCCAGGGAGACCGGGGTGGGGGTGGGGGAACCCGACTCTTCCAGACGAGGTAGACAAGGAGTCACACCACAGTAGCCAGTCTGGGGAAGGAAGGAAATCTAACCCATCTCAGGGCTGGTGCCTGGAACAGGAATAAGGGGCTAGCGGGGTGGGAGGAAGCTGTTCCCGAGGCCCTCTGGCCCCACAGCCCACAGGACACAACCCCTTTCCAGGCACAGCCCCTGGAGCCACAGCTGCCTGGAACCACACAGACAGCTCTCACTGTTCACCATTCTGACCTGATCGAGTGGAAGCGTTGGGGGCTTCTGCGGGGGCAGCTCCTCCTGCGATGCCGCTGGAGCCGGCGTCTTTGGGAACGAGGGCCGGGACTGGACCGAGGGCCCCTGCAGTCTAGAGACATGAGGAAGAAACAGTCAGGAATGCATGTGATGTCCTCAGTACGAAAAGAGGTGCACAGCCCCACCTGGACCAACTGGGTGAGTGACCCCAACCCAGGGGCTGCCACGTGAGGCAGGAAAGACATGGCTGATGCCACCTGCACAGCGCTCCTGACAAAGGTGTCGACTCTGACTCTTAAATATGAGGCAACAGGGAGAAGAAGCCAGAGCCTGGGGTGCTCCGTCTTTGAAACAGAATGCAAAGCCAATGTTGTAAGTCACTGAGCAGGCACAGCACCCAGATGCAGAGCCAAGGACTGTGACTGGATCCTGAACGGGGAGAAATCAGAGCTTTGGAGACAACTGGAGACACCAGACAGTGCCTCCATCAGAGCACTCCCCCCACCTCCCTGGCCAGGGTCTGGGCTGCACCAGGAGGACGCCCTCGGCTGGCAGACACACCAAAGGCTCAGAAGAGAAGGCAAAGGACAGACAGGAGACGTGCCAGACGTTCAGAGAGGGGTGAGCACACGCAGAGGGAAAGCCCTCAAGCCAGGCACTGGGGGCTGGGACGACCCGGGGGGCACTCGGATCCTCAGGGTGGTCTGTGCTGCTTTATGAAGGGGCTTCCCAACCTTGACCTCAAGACACAACTACCCAACCTTGACCTCAAGACACAACTACTAGAATTATCAGGGAGTGGTATGTGGCCAGGTCTGGCTCTGGATACACCGAGTTTTCATTCAGAATCAGTAGAGAAGAGAATGGGTAGGGGTGAGACTGGGATCCCACCCGTGACTACCCACCCAGATCTAAGACCCCCTCTCCCTGGCAAAAGTCTGCCCACAGCCCCAGAACTCTGGCCATTAGGCGTCCAACACCTAACCCCACAGCACTGAAATGCCGACTCACTTTCACAAAGGAAAAAAGACCACACACAAAACCAGGTTCTGATGCCAGTGCTTTCCCAGTGAGCCCCGAGCACACACCCACAGGCCCCTCCCGGCCCCAGACCACCCAAGTCGGTTTTCATCCCCAAGCCTGCTTCTCTTTGGGAGACTAGCATCTACTCTGCTTCTGCCCGTAGAAAAAAGGCACGCAGCTGCAGCCTTACCCGGATGGTCTGTACATCTCCTGGAAGGACGCCCTCGCCCCACTTCCGGGGCCCATCTGCTCCATCATCACGGCCTGGAAGTGGCCCAGGCCCTCCTCAGGGTAGCGGTAGAGGGGGCACTCGGGGGACAGGCCGTTGGGCTGCGCCACCACTGGGCGGTGAGGCGGGTGAGTAGCCGAGGGGGAAGCATAAGCCCTGGGCTGGAAATGCGTGGCCGGCCGCTGTGGGGGGTAAGGCGGCCCGGTGTGCAGCATCACTGCGTGTGGGGGAAAGGCGGGCGAACCGAAGGCCATGCCCGGGCCGAGCGCGGCGGGAGGCGCACCGTAGAGACACTCGCTGGCCGACAGGGAGCCCTGCCGCCTGGCAGCTGCGTTGTGGTTATCCAAGTCCAGAAACTCTTTAGGGCTCTCTGGCTGCCCCACCGACTCATCCTGCTTGCCCTCGGGGCCGGGGTTCTGCTCCTCGGCCATCTTGGCAGCAACGGCGTCCACCCGTGTGGGCGAAGTTAAGGCAGCGCCCAGAGCCTCCACCGCGCCCACCCGCGCAGGGGGCGTCAAGGCAGCGCTTAGCGCCTCGCAGCCCTGCAGCCCGGTCACAGCGCTCTTATCGGGGAAAAGGGGCCTGGCAGGGGTGGGCTGAGCTGGTGGGGGCCCGCTCGGGCTTACGGGGGCTGCGAGGTGTCTCGGCCAGTCTGAGAAGCCCTGTGGACACGAGTAGTAAGGAGTCCGCGGGTAGTGGTGGTAGGAAGGCTGCGGTGGCGGCTGGTAGGGATACCGCATGCCCTGGTGGGGGCGGTACCGAGGGAAGACTCCAGAATGAGGGTCATGAGACTGAAATGCCCGAGGGGGAAAGGGTGGAGGGTGCGGGGCTGGAGGCTTGCCCCCCATCACAGGACCCACAGGCTGCAGGCCTGGGCCTACATGGTACCGTGTGGTGGAGCTGGGGAACTCCAAGCCGGGCGTGTACAGAGGGGAGCACGCGGGCTCTGCAGGGGGCCCAGCCTCAGGTGGCACCCTGCTCTTGCCCTCAGACCCACATGGGGAGGCTTCCACCCGCAGTCCATTTTCGGGCAGCGGCCCCAGGTCTGCCAGGGTGCATGCCTGGGCAGGTGGGCTGGCGAAGCCACTCCCTGAGAGCCAGGCAGACCTGACTGTGCTTGTTGGGCAGCTGTCCCCAGGTTCCGAGGACTCTGGCCTGAGCTCCGGGCCCTCTGGGCCCCTTCCTTGGGGTGAGCTCCGCCTGGCAAAGTCGGCCTGCAGAGGGGGCGCAGGGTGAGGTAGCTGCTTGAGGAACGCCCCCTCTGAAGCACCAACACTCGCTGGTCTCTCCTCGAGCCCGGGCAAGGGATCCGCTGCAAGGAAAGCAGAGACAAAGTCGCACCTGGCGAGCTGAAACCCCAGCACATGACAGGAGCAGGCGGCCAAGATGACGACGCCCCTACCCCGCCCACCACTGGACAAGCAAAGGGCTGTGATCTGTGTGCCCAGCTCCAAGGAGGCAGAGGGTGCACTGGCCGATGTGTAGGCTGGCGGGGAGGCATCGCCTTGACAGTGACGAGGAGGGACCAGGCCTGAGGACGCTGGGAAGGCCGGATCCCACAGCATCCTGCAGTCAGGACACCCACCCAGGGGAGTACGAACAGGACTAGATGAATATTTGCTAAATGAATGACAACACGCGCCGTGCCTGGGCTTCCTGAAAATAAGACATGGACAGTGTATAACACTCAAAGGGCATCTTCAAGGAATTACAGAAATTTAATAAACAGTCACTGACTTACTGAATTCAAATGCTTAATTCCAGACTCAGAATTCTTTACCTTGCTATTGTTTTTGGCCATAAATGCGTCTTAGTATTATGATCTCTCAGGGAGTGCAGAGTTGTTGCCCAAGGGTATCAAAATAGGATTCTGGTCAGAGCTTACAGACAAGATCAAGAATTCAGACCTTTAAGATCAACTAGGACTGCTGGCTCCTGAAAAACTAACACTGGCTTTAAAGATCACAGGTACAAGCTGCACAAGAATGATGAAAATGTGCACTTTTCATTATTCAGTCAACAAAAAACATGCCAACGCCTTATAACAGACACAGACATACACGCAAAACGGCTTAAAGACGAGACACCATAAAACTCCTGCAAGAAAACATAGGCAAAACATTCTCTGACATAAACTGTCATAGGCCAATCTTCCAAGGCAGTAGAAATTAAAGCAAAAATTAAAAAGTGGGACCTAATTAAACTTGCAAGCTTTTGTACAACAAAGGAAACCATAAACAAAATGGAAAGACTATCTACGGACTGGGAGAATATAGCTGTGAAGGGTGAGACCAGCAAGGACTTATCTCCAAAATATACAAGCAGCTCATACAGCTCAACCAAAAAACAAACCCAATCAAAACATGGGCAGAAGACCTAGACACACATTTCTTCAGTTAAGACATCCAGAGAGCCAAGAGGCCAAGATAAAAGATGCTCATCATCACTGAACTAGAGAAAAGCAAATTTAAACCACTGTGAGGTACCAACTCACACCGGTCAGAATGGACACCGCTAAAAAGTCTACAAATAATAAACAGTGGAGAGGGTGTGAAGAAAGGGAACTCTCTTCCCTGTTGGTGGGAATATAAATTGGTACAGACACTATGCAGAACAGTGTGGAGGTTCCTTAAAAAACTAAACACAGAGTTAATGTATGATCCTACGATCCCACTCCCGCCTGACTCGTCGTGACGCCACGGACTGCAGCCTACCAGGCTCCTCTCTCCATGAAATTTTCCAGGCAAGGATACTGGAGTGGGTTGCCTATTCCTTCTCTAGGGGATCTTCCCGACTCAGGGATCAAACCCGGGTCTCCTGCACTGCAAGGAGATTCTTTACCAACTGAGCTACAAGGGAAGCCCTTTGTAGAAAACCATAATTCAAAAAGATACACACCCCCCGATGTTCACTGGCAGCACTGTTTACAACAGCCAGGACACGGAAGCAACCGAGATGCCTATCAACAGAGGAACACATGGGGACGCGGTGCGCATATACTGTGGAACGGTACTCGGTCATAAAAAAGAATAAGTACTGCCATTTGCAACAGTATGGATGGACCTAGAGATTACATACTAAACAAAGTAAATCAGAAAGAGATAAATGTATGGTATCACTTATATGTGGGATTTAAAATATGACACAAATGAAGTTATCTATGAAACAGAGACAGACTCACCGACACAGAGAACACGCTTGGGACTGTCAGGAAAAAGGGTGGGCAGGAGAGCGACGGGCAGGGAGACTGAGGTTGGCAAACTGTTATATACACAGTGGATAAACAAGGTCTGACTTCAGCACAGAGAAATAACATTCAATATCCTGCGACGAACCATAATGGAAAAGAATGTATACATGTATAACTGTGTCACTCTGCTGTGCAGCAGACACTAATCAGCACAACACTGTAGATCAGCTATACTTCATTAAGAAAAAATAAAATGCAAACAAAACACAAATACAAACATCATGGCAACTAAGCAAACAGACTGCTCCTGAGACTCTCCCTCTTATTCTGAATTGCAGTCACATCTGAAATCATGCCTGGAAAATCATGCTGCAGGGGGCATTCAGAGTCAGCCTCCCCTCCAAGAAATCACCTGAAGGGTATCTGTGCTCCTGGCCCTCCACCCAGCTGACAAGGAACCACATCACACTCTGTAGACGCCCAGGTGCCACGGCTCCCACACGGACACAGGCTAGATGTCCATCCTCAACCGGCATGAGTCACACAGAGGAGGCCCACCACCCTTCTCTTGCACTTGAGTTTATTACTCTTGTAAACAGCATTTCTAGAACCCTCTTGACCACGTGCCTATCTCACTACTGCTCCCCACCCTCAGTGCATGCAGATGTGGCCCCAGTGAGAAAGGCATGCAGAGAGCTGGGCCAGGAGTAAAGCCCCGAGAACAGGTTCCCCGAGGGTCACTTCAAAGTAGTCCTTTCTATGTGGGGCTGGACGACGCAGAGCTTGCACACATGGATGCGTGGTCTGTTGTGTCAGGTTCAAATCGGTCTCCCCACTTAAGAACTGAATGAAGGCAAACAACCACCTTTGTGCCCTGGAGCTTCCAACCATACAAACAAGAATACTAGTCAAAGTTCCCTCAAAGCTTATTCTGAGAGTGGAGTGAGTGAGCACGGGAAGGCTCTGCCCGAGCGGAGACACAGCAGGCAGTGCAGCTGTGCGGCACGGTCGCCACAAATCCGCGGACCACGGCAGGCTCCCCCAGAGACATTCAAGTGAAAGGGGTCAGGGGCCAGCTGGCACTTTGTTTCCTAGTTTGCATAAAAAGACGGGCCACCAATAACCAGGGCAGATGGAGGGGGCGCGGAGCGCACACGCACACATTACCTTGGCCATTCTCAGGCTCCTGCACGTCACTGCCGTCCTGTGTCCTCCCAGGGTCCCCTGAGGCAGGCTTGGGGGCCACCAGGCCCATGGGTGGGAAAGGGCCAGGCAGGCGGGGCGGTGCAGGCTGGCGGGGGTGGTAAGGCACGCCTGGCGGGCACCCACGGGAGGAGAGCTGCTGCATGGCCAGCATCTCGGGGCTGTCCAGCATGGAGTCCCCACCCTGCACGCCCCGCAGGGCCGGGGCCGGAGCTCCAAACAGAGAGCCCAGCGCTGGGGCTGCAGGGGGCTGGAGCCGCTGTGCGCCAGGTTTACATGGGGCGTGCAGGTACCCTGAGGGAGGAACGCTGTGAGGTAGGAAGCCGGACTGTTCTGTCCACTGGTTTGGGGGGAGGGGAGGTCTCATCACTCGGGAATCCATCATGTGACCCAAAGGGCGAGGCTGGTGAGAAGGTCCTGGCCCCACGGGGGGCTTCTCATCTGGCCCCACGGGTCCTGGGTTTGCAGCACCGTGGCTCCCGTTCCAGACCGCAGAGTGCACTCGGCTCAGGTACTTGTAGGGTCGGTACATGTGGCCGGGAGGGACTTCCGGGCTCTCAGGGAAGTCTGGGGGTCGGGCTGGAGCACCCCCGTGCCTGGGAGGAAGGAGACCTGGCTGGAAATGAGTGGGGGGATACACGCGCCCATCCTGGCTGGGGCCGCTCATCTGACCGAGCAGCAAGGGTCCAGGTCGAGAGCCCATGTCAGCAAGGGAGGCCAGCCCTCCGCACGCCAGCTTCTCATCAGGGGGGCCACACCCGGGGCCTCGGTGGTGGTTAATTCCAGCTGGAGGCTGGCAACAGAAAAGGGGAAGCTGTGTTAACCCCACGGTTATTCAGTTTACCCTGGGGAGAGACGGTATTTCTGGAATACACCTTTGCACCTGCACGCGCTGAGCAGCCTGCTTACCTGTACTGCCAGAGGCGGGGTCTGCAGGCCAGGCCCACGGGCAGGTGGACCCGGGGCTCCAGAGGAGACACTGACTTCAGCAGGATCCGACCCTCGGAGAGGACAAAACGCTCCCTGTCCTGCTGGCCTCTGGAAGGCACGGGGCAGAGGCAGGGAGGAGGAGGAGAGAGTACACCCTTCACATCCTGAAGACCAGGCTCTGGCTCATGGAGGAGCCCCACTGCCCCGGCCGAGAGAGGGCGGAGCAGGGGCTTCCATCCCCACCCTCAGAGCCCCTCCCCCCTGCTCCCCAGGAGAGGTGCATTGATGTACTGGATGTACCCTGTTCTTTGAGTTACAAGGAGTGAGCGCTTAATTCAAATTTTTGCCCCACTGAGAACATGTAGTTCAAATGATTAACAAACAGGATTTCAGACAGATGAAGACTAAATGAAGATGGGGGAGAACCTCACACCCCACCAGCCCCTAATCCGGAGACACCACTACGGGATGAAGCTGATCCTCACTGGCTAGCTTGAGAAGAGAGGCTGGCCGGGTCCACCGAGTCACAGGGGCCCAGAGAGGCAGCTGCTGTTTGAGGCACCCACCTGGCCAGGGGGCTGCACGGAGCTGCTCTGCGCAGCCCCAGAGGCAGCAGCGCGGCGGCCCAGGGGCAGCGCCTTCCCGCCGTTCTCCGTGGGCTGCCTCCGGCCTGGTGCCTCCGAGTCCCGGGAGCGGGTGCACACGTGGGCCCGCGCGCCCCGCCCCCGCCTCTTCTCCCGCCTCTCCTCCTCCCGCATCCACGGCTCCTCGTCTGTGTCCCCGTCCTCCCCAGGAAAATGCTTCAGCATCGCCCGGTGGAAGCACCTTTCCAGGTTGTCCGACATCTTGGTGTACTCTGTGGGGGACAGAGGTCTGAGCCCCCGCCCCGGGCAGGCCCCCAGACCACCTCCCTCCAATCAACTGCGAGTCTGCCAGTCTTCAGGCCTCCTGCCTTCCAGGGCTAGACACAATTTCTGGCCTAAGAAACTGTCTAGCCTGTGTGGCTGGCACAGTGGGCCCTGGACCCCAAACCGGTAAAAATTTAATTCTTCAATGCCAAACTGCAGAAACATTAAGTATAGTCACTGAACCGCCAAGCTTCGGCACCTGCAGTGACACTGGCTGCGTCATCCAAGGTCTGCCCTGTGACTCTAAGATGGTGGGTGAGCAAGGCCCAGGATGACCAGGCCCAGGACGAAACCGGCACCAGCAGCCGCCACGCCTCTGGCTGTGGAGGACGGACAGAGCCCGGCACGGCCCAGCCCATGGCTTCAGCACACCCTCTCTTCACGGTCCTGAGAAAGGGCTGCACCTGGAGACTGGAAACGCCTGCTCTCCTTGGTCCTGCTGCTGCGGCAGGCTGGAGCCACAGCACCCCTCCTCCACTCACCGCTGCTCTCCCCATTGTACTTTCGGCAATTCCTGAACATAGTCTTCATGTCGTTCACAAACTCCTCCTTGGTACAGTATAAACCTCCATTCAGTTTCTTCTCCATGCTTGAAATATCCATGGGGACCTACAACAGGCCACACCTGTTACTATCGTTGGAGGAACAGCTTTGTAGTCCGCACACCACTAGGAGCTGTTTGAAAGCCTGGGAAGCACCCAGCACCCAGCCCTGAGGAGTGCCAGCTGACTGCACAACACCACAACCAGCAGAGAGGCACGCACCACTGTCGTGCAGCTGACAAGGCTTCCTCTACCTTAATGATCTGGTAGTAGTTAGGGGCATACGACTCGTCCACTGGTTCCAAAAAGGGCCAGGAATCCTTGTGAGCCTTCACCACGTCCAGAACTGAGGCGCCAAAGAGAAGAGAAGGGTCAGCACACACACCTGGGAACACGGTCGGTGGAACACAGGAGGGGAGCGTGGGAACTGACCTTTGTACATGGCGGTGAAGTCATCATCTAGCTCGAAGCTGTGAACCAGAGAGTGAGAAAGCAGCCGTGACTGAGACCCTCTTCTCTCCCCAGTGCCCTGGATTCAACCTGACACACAGCTCTCCGGACCAAGACTTGGAACAGTCCCCAGGAAACCTCTGTAAACCTCTGCTAGGGTAAGTCTGTAACACTGACGACCTCCAGAAATCAGGAGGGACTGAGGGTCAGCACACTCGTCCCCTCCCGCCCTCATCTAGAAAATGACAGCTGGCCCGACCCCACACCACGCAGCTGAGGAGGGCTGGGGCACTCTGCACTCACGGGTCTCTCATCCTCTTCTCAGCCCGAGGCGGGGACTGGGGGTCCAGGTGGGACAGCTGGGGGGGCAGCGCCTTCCCCTGGGCCAGCAGCCAGGCCCGCTCCTCCCTGAGCCGTCGCCTCTTGGCTCGATCTGCGAGAACACAGAGCAGAGACGCATCAGGACTCCACAAGGGAGACGCGTGCTCGACTGTGCCCTCTGCCGACCTCCGTGCTGACAGGACTGTGCTAGAGCAAGAAGGCTTTAAGGGACTTCTGTCCTGGGGTCACAGAGACGGGGTCAGGGAGGCAAGCAGGCCCTGGTGGGTAAGGGAATGAGCAAGAGAGAAGGAAAGCAGAGGGCCGACAGACAGTCACCCTCGCTGACCACCTCCAGCCCTTTCTATGTTGCCCACACAAAGACAGTATCTCCTGTTTAGGACCAGACCTCCGTCCAAACACACCAGGAGGACTGTGCAAGCCCCCTGAAGCGCTCACACTGGTTATCCTCACTCTGTGCCCGCCCCACCCCGGCCCCCCCCAGTTGTCCGCCCCCACGCACACTGGTGCAGGAGGTGCATGGGAAGTAAAGCCAGCGGGACAGCCCAGGAGCTGGAAGGGGAGGCACTCTCTGGTTCCCAGACATGGCCACGAGAAACACACTTGCCAGTGCACTGCTGGCCTGCTGGCAGTGGGGGAGGAAGAAGGACTCAGGACACCATCAGAAGGCAAGACGCGTGACGGAAGGTGCCCGGCGGGAGCAGACAGAGCCCGCAGACGCCCGCTCCCACCAAGCTCCCTCTGCTCCAACTTCATGCCCGGGTAGAAATAAACTTGTATGTGTAAGAGAACCTATACCTGCTTTAATTATCAGAAGCATTTTGCTATCAACAACTTTTACTAAAACTGGTTTCTAAGAAAGAGAATGATTTCAAACCTGAAGAAAAGTAAAACTAAATTAATGCACATCCATGTATCAAACTGTTAAACATCAGGCGTCATGAACTCAGTTCAGGATTTCACAACTAGCAACAAGTCAACCGACTCTTCACGTCATCAGAATCACTGTCTGGACACACATCTCCCCAGGCTCAGGCAAGCCCCGGGGCCCACAGGCGGATGCAGCGTCGGTGCCCCTCCTCAGCTACAGATACTCCTTCCCAGGTGAGGCCACCACCTCACTCACTCCCACGTCTTGACGGGAGGAGTGCAACGTGGAATTCTGATGTTTCTGTTTGCCTGTACCAGACAGGAGTGACCCAATATTTACTACTTGTCAACATGTGGCCAAAAAGTTCCTTCGATTTTTAAGTAAGACAAACAAAAACAACAACAAAAAAAGTAAGAACAACAGACCGGTTCCGAACAGGAAAAAGAGGGTGTCAAGGCTGCATGCTGTCACCTGCTTGTTTAACATATGCAGAGCACATCAGGAGAAACGCGGGGCTGGAGGAAGCACAGGCTGGAACCAAGAGTGCCTGGAGAAATATCAATAACCTCAGATATGCAGATGACACCATCCTTATGGCAGAAAGTGAAGAGGAGCTAAAGAGCCTCTTGATGAAAGTGAAAGAGGAGAGCAAAAAAGTTGGCTTAAAGCTCAACATTCAGAAATGAAGATCATGGCATCCGGTGCCATCACTTCATGGGAAATAGATGGGGAAACAGTGGAAACAGTGTCAGACTTTACTTTTTTGGGCTCCAAAATCACTGCAGATGGTGACTGCAGCCATGAAATTAAAAGACGCTTACTCCTTGGAAGGAAAGTTATGACCAACCTAGATAGTATATTCAAAAGCAGAGACATTACTTTGTCCACAAAGGTCCATCTAGTCAAGGCTATGGTTTTTCCAGCGGTCATGTATGGATGTGAGAGTTGGACTGTGAAGAAGGCAGAGCGCCGAAGAATTGATGCTTTTGAACTGTGGTGTTGGAGAAGACTCTTGAGAGTCCCTTGGACTGCAAGGAGATCCAACCAGTCCATTCTGAAGGAGATCAACCCTGGGAT
>SJYX01011289.1:74738-129065 GCA_006410675.1 Oreotragus oreotragus | reverse complement strand
GGAGGGATTGGGGGCAGGAGGAGAAGGGGACAACAGAGGATGATATGGCTGGATGGCATCACCAACTTGATGGACGTGAGTCTGAGTGAACTCCGGGAGTTGGTGATGGACAGGGAGGCCTGTTGCTGCTGCTGCTAAGTCGCTTCAGTAGTGTCTGACTCTGTGGCCTGGCGTGCTGCAATTCATGGGGTCACAAGGAGTCAGATACGACTGAGCAACTGAACTGTACTGAATTGATGACATTTTTCATTTGCACCAAGAATTTTATTGATTAATGCATTCTCCATTTTGTTTCATTATTTTCTGCTATTTTTCAGGCAACTTCATTATTCCATCTTTTTGAGCAAAGAACTGTTTCAGGTGCCTTTTACAGCCTTCCAGGGAACTGAAAATTTTTTTCCTTTAAGAGAATTTTGTAAAGACCAAAACAAATGGAAATCCAAGAGTGCAATGTCTGGTGAATACAGTGGATGAATCAGAACTTCCCAGCCAAGCTGTAACAGTTTTGCCTGGTCACCAAAGAAACATGCAGCCTTGCCTTATCCTGATGGAAGACTATGAGCTTTCTGTTGACCAATTCTGCATGCTTTTCGTCAAGTGCTGCTTTCAGTTAGTCTAACTGGGAGCTGTACTTGTTGGAATTAATTGTTTGGTTTTCCAGTAGGAGCTCGTAACAGAGGACTCCCTTCCAATCCCACCATGCACACAACATCACCTTCTTTGGATGAAGACCAGCCTTGGTGCAGTGCTGAGACTTCCATTCGGCACTTTTAAATACTCCCTTCTCTGTCCTCACTGTGACCATTCATTCCTTCCTCACTTTGGTGAGCATCTTTGGTGACCATTACTTTAACGCTATCAAATAAATTACTTTTTCTGAGGTTTTAATCTCCTCTTTGGAACATACTGTTCTGTGTCTTCATCTTGTTAGACCCTCTGTGTTGGTTTCTATGCAGCAGATGAACAACCACCTCCCCAGCCTAAAGGCAGAGCCTCCCAAAGGAGACCAGCCTTTGTGTCCAGCCCTGCCCAGCTCCACGTCTCTCAACCCCCTGTGGTGCTTATCCAGACAGTCTGATGGATTTTAGTTAAGTCCCAGTAGTTGAGAACGTGCAAAGACCTGTCAGGGTCCCTACCTCAGCACCTAGATTCAGGAGGTTGTGGTGAGTAAACCTGTGTGATGGCGCCAAGAGGTGCGACCCCAGCAACACACAAGAGGTCGGGCTGAGGGCACCGTGTGCTGGGCCAGCCGCAGGCAAGCAAGTGCGGTGCAGGCCACACGAGGGCGTTACAGACACTGAGGGCTCTGGAATCACCGTCACGGTGCAGGCCACACGAGGGCGTTACAGACACTGAGGGCTCTGGAATCACCGTCACGGTGCAGGCCACACGAGGGCGTTACAGACACTGAGGGCTCTGGAATCACCGTCACGGTGCAGGCCACACGAGGGCGTTACAGACACTGAGGGCTCTGGAATCACCGTCACGGTGCAGGCCACACGAGGGCGTTACAGACACTGAGGGCTCTGGAATCACCGTCACGGTGCAGGCCACACGAGGGCGTTACAGACACTGAGGGCTCTGGAATCACCGTCACGGTGCAGGCCACACGAGGGCGTTACAGACACTGAGGGCTCTGGAATCACCGTCACGGTGCAGGCCACACGAGGGCGTTACAGACACTGAGGGCTCTGGAATCACCGTCACGGTGCAGGCCACACGAGGGCGTTACAGACACTGAGGGCTCTGGAATCACCGTCACGGTGCAGGCCACACGAGGGCGTTACAGACACTGAGGGCTCTGGAATCACCGTCACGGTGCAGGCCACACGAGGGCGTTACAGACACTGAGGGCTCTGGAATCACCGTCACGGTGCAGGCCACACGAGGGCGTTACAGACACTGAGGGCTCTGGAATCACCGTCACGGTGCAGGCCACACGAGGGCGTTACAGACACTGAGGGCTCTGGAATCACCGTCACGGTGCAGGCCACACGAGGGCGTTACAGACACTGAGGGCTCTGGAATCACCGTCACGGTGCAGGCCACACGAGGGCGTTACAGACACTGAGGGCTCTGGAATCACCGTCACGGTGCAGGCCACACGAGGGCGTTACAGACACTGAGGGCTCTGGAATCACCGTCACGGTGCAGGCCACACGAGGGCGTTACAGACACTGAGGGCTCTGGAATCACCGTCACGGTGCAGGCCACACGAGGGCGTTACAGACACTGAGGGCTCTGGAATCACCGTCACGGTGCAGGCCACACGAGGGCGTTACAGACACTGAGGGCTCTGGAATCACCGTCACGGTGCAGGCCACACGAGGGCGTTACAGACACTGAGGGCTCTGGAATCACCGTCACGGTGCAGGCCACACGAGGGCGTTACAGACACTGAGGGCTCTGGAATCACCGTCACGGTGCAGGCCACACGAGGGCGTTACAGACACTGAGGGCTCTGGAATCACCGTCACGGTGCAGGCCACACGAGGGCGTTACAGACACTGAGGGCTCTGGAATCACCGTCACGGTGCAGGCCACACGAGGGCGTTACAGACACTGAGGGCTCTGGAATCACCGTCACGGTGCAGGCCACACGAGGGCGTTACAGACACTGAGGGCTCTGGAATCACCGTCACGGTGCAGGCCACACGAGGGCGTTACAGACACTGAGGGCTCTGGAATCACCGTCACGGTGCAGGCCACACGAGGGCGTTACAGACACTGAGGGCTCTGGAATCACCGTCACGGTGCAGGCCACACGAGGGCGTTACAGACACTGAGGGCTCTGGAATCACCGTCACGGTGCAGGCCACACGAGGGCGTTACAGACACTGAGGGCTCTGGAATCACCGTCACGGTGCAGGCCACACGAGGGCGTTACAGACACTGAGGGCTCTGGAATCACCGTCACGGTGCAGGCCACACGAGGGCGTTACAGACACTGAGGGCTCTGGAATCACCGTCACGGTGCAGGCCACACGAGGGCGTTACAGACACTGAGGGCTCTGGAATCACCGTCACGGTGCAGGCCACACGAGGGCGTTACAGACACTGAGGGCTCTGGAATCACCGTCACGGTGCAGGCCACACGAGGGCGTTACAGACACTGAGGGCTCTGGAATCACCGTCACGGTGCAGGCCACACGAGGGCGTTACAGACACTGAGGGCTCTGGAATCACCGTCACGGTGCAGGCCACACGAGGGCGTTACAGACACTGAGGGCTCTGGAATCACCGTCACGGTGCAGGCCACACGAGGGCGTTACAGACACTGAGGGCTCTGGAATCACCGTCACGGTGCAGGCCACACGAGGGCGTTACAGACACTGAGGGCTCTGGAATCACCGTCACGGTGCAGGCCACACGAGGGCGTTACAGACACTGAGGGCTCTGGAATCACCGTCACGGTGCAGGCCACACGAGGGTGTTACAGACACTGAGGGCTCTGGAATCACCGTCACGGTGCAGGCCACACGAGGGCATGAGACACTAAGGGCTCTGGAATCACCCTCACGGCCAGAGTGGAGTCAGCCTATTACGAATCAGAAGGCAGTAACTAGGAAGCAAGAGGTCATCACGTGGTAAGGCCAGATGCAGCCCAGCCGAGAGGAACACAGGAAACCCAGAACGTGGGCGAGGCGACCACGGGGCAGGCCCCCGGGCCCCCGCCCCCACCCCAGCCCCGCAGAGCACTCCTACCTTCCACGGCCTTGACCCTCTCCTCAAGCTCCCGCTTCCTCTCCTCCTTCCGCAGCTGCTCCTGCTCCTTCCTCTGCACTGCGAGAAGGATCTGGCGCTCCTCCTCCTCCTCCCGGCGCTTCTGTTTCTCGAGCCTGCTGAGCACAGGGGTCTCCTGCGAGGGGCCAAGAAGCTCAGTCAACATGTAATAAAGCAAAACCAGGCCTTTGCTCTGAGTAAAGAGTCCACATTTCTGTCCCACACGCAGCATTAGATAGCTGGATGACTTCTGCCTTAAATCCAAGTTCATCCTATCATCTGTGCAATCAATGAATGAGTACAGACACACACTCACAAGACACAATGGGGAATGAACAGGAGGGAGCTGGGCCCGATCGATGGTCACGCAACTCGCCGTCTCCGGGAGACAACCTTCTGGAGAGGAGGCCAGAGCAGAGAGGAGACACCAATCTCCCCTAAGTAACGAAGAAAGGGGGAGACAGCACAGACAGCTTCAGTCATCTGCACGCCTCAGAAACGCCTAACTTCTGTACTTCCCTCTACTAATGAAGCAATTTTAAAAAAAGGAGGGTTTGGTGGGAAGGAGCAGCATTTTGCCGCAAGGAATAGAAAGAGATGAAGTGGCAGCACAGAAATGCACCTGCCTAAGAAGTTCAAGGGACGGAGAGACGACCAGAACCACTGCCATCAATTGTTCCTGAAAGTCTTACTCTGGGCGTTTCCAGCAGTGCTAGTTCTGAGCCACCTGGAGCCCACAGAACTCAAGCTAGGGTGAAATCATTGTGTTCAATTTCTTCCCTGGACTTCTGTGCTGATGTGTAAGGTACAACTTTTTCTTTTTTTAAATTATTATTGAAGAGGTAATCATTGTTACCTGTAATAACAGAGAATGCCTGTAAGATGCACAGATACAGAAAAAGGAATCAGGTGTCTGCAAAGGGAACATGCACATTACACCAGCAAGAAACATCAATTATTCCAAGCCAGGTGACTAAGTCAGGAAGATGTTTTCTGTTCAGTAGAAAGAATATCTAAGAATTTTCTACATAAATATCTTTATTCTGTGGAAATTACACAAGGGGTCTTGACGTGGAAAGAAAAAGACAATGGCAGACTGCCATCCAAATGAGAAGTGTTAGTCGCTCAGTCACGTCTGACTCCTCCCACCAGGTTCCTCTGTCCATGGGATTCTGCAGGCAAGAATACTAGAGTGGGTTGCCATGACCTGCTCCAGGGTGTCTTCCTGAGCCAGAGATCAAACCCAGGTCTCCTGCACTGCAGGCAGATTCTTTGCTGGCTGAGCCACCAGGGAAGGACAAACATATGTATGCCATACATACAAAATCATCATTAAACATAGAAACCAATCTGATCGAAGTTTTTTACTTTTTAATAGTCCTTAATCATTGGAAAAGACTCTGATGCTGGGAGGGATTGGGGGCAGGAGGAAAAGGGGACGACAGAGGATGAGATGGCTGGATGGCATCACTGACTCGATGGATGTGAGTCTGAGTGAACTCCGGAGTTGGTGATGGACAGGGAGGCCGGGCGTGCTGCGATTCATGGGGTCGCAAAGAGTCGGACATGACTGAGCGACTGAACTGAACTGAAAACGAGTTCCGATTATCACTTGACTCAGAAATAGAAAGTGCTCTTGCCTAGATAACAGACCTTCCGAAAGTAATTTTTACTGTTCAAATTCTGAGCCTGACTTTAAAAGAGCTGGCTAACAAACAAGATAAAAATCTTTCAGAGTAGAAGATGATGGATGAAAAATTTTTAAAAACAACTATTTTTATTGTATACACGATACTGTAGTCAGTCACCCCAATAGAATTAAACAAAGTTCCTTGACTTCTAGATCCTATAACCAGAATGGG
Organism: Oreotragus oreotragus; assembly: GCA_006410675.1. NCBI lineage: Eukaryota > Metazoa > Chordata > Mammalia > Artiodactyla > Bovidae > Oreotragus > Oreotragus oreotragus. The sequence goes on along the minus strand of SJYX01011289.1, from coordinate 123,480 downwards.
CGGTCTGCACTGGGTTTGAATGAGCCGGATGTGCTTTCAGAAATGGGGCTGCTGCAGGCATCTCATGGACAAGCTTCCCACTGACAGAGAGGCCCCTTCCCACCCTCTGCCCCTTCATCCCTCCACAGGTCTCTAATCACATCCACTGTGGCAACCTGTCTCCCTTGCTGAGAGGTCGTGTGGAGCTGCTATTAGCAAAGCAACGCAAACCAAACCTCTCCTCTGCTCAGCTCAACCAGGATCCATGGATGGGGTGGTGGACAGGCAGGGGACAGGTGAACACTCACCTGGCAGGTGGGATTACTTCCTTCAAAGAAAGGGCTGCATTTTCTACACATCAGACCCACTGAAAAAGCAGAGAAAAGCAAGTGCTAACCACACAGTGAGGACAGCATGAACGTGTCCTCACCTGCCTAAGGAAGGACACGCTGTGGAGCACGCTCCCTCCTGCCACAACAAAGACGTGTTACAGACGACAAGCATCTCAGCAACAACAGTAAGCCGGCAAACAAACAAGACAGATGCCTCCCGCCCGAAGTCAGTGCGACGGGGAGAAAAGGGGAAACAGGTCATCGGGCACAGCCTAAGACTATCTATACAATTTTTTCCAACACATTCAACAGTGTATTATTCTTAATATGGAAAGCTATCTAAAGCAATTAACAGCTGTTGCTGTTCAGTCGCTAAGTCTTGTCTGACTTTGTGACCACCAAAAAAACGCAACATGAGTACAAAATTCACAGAAGGTAAATAAAACGCATCCATGATCCTAAGAAAACACAAAATAGACTATTCACTCACGGCACTGTAAAAGATGAGAAAAGGGACACGTCTGCAAAGACGCGGCAACACAGATGGCTCAGAGTGCTGGGGCCACAGATCTTCCAAAGGACGAGCAAGACACGTGTCAGGAACCCTGGGCAGGGTAGTGACACTGTGTGACTTCATCTCACAGTTAGACAGCCAGGCAGTGCTTCTGAGTACGTTACAGTCAACAGTATTTAAAATAGTGAAAAACTGTAAATATCCTATAGGTTTAAAATAGGTAAAATCACATAAGTACTGTGTAGTCATTAAAACTGTTTTTCTGAGGAATATTTAATGAAATATGAAAAGGCTCATGATGTTAAATGAAAAACCCAGGTCACAAGTCAGCAGGCAGGATGATCCCAGGTTTCTAACAACTGTACAGAGAAAAGGCCTGAAGCAAACACATGAAGCTGTGAGCAGGGAACCTTGTTACTATGCCTCCTGCACTTTTTACAGTCTCCCCAGTTTTCTATAAGAATGTATGAATTATTTAGGACACAGAACAACCCCTTCCCAAATAAGCTGGGGGAACCATCCAGTATTACATGCTCTACAATGATCTAATCTTTATCAACTTTTTAAATAGAGATCACACAGTAGTGGGAGTAAATTCTAAAATTCAAATGTGAAAAGTACCAAGAGGTTGCTGCCATGTATAGATTTTACAGTGAGGCATTAAAATTGACTTTAAATAGATTAAGATATCTTGCTAGAATTGAAACATGAATTTTTAAATTTTTTGTAAGAGTCTGGCTGATGACCAATGTTGCCTTAGTTTCTACTACACAGCAAAGTGAATTAGTTACTGTTGCTGTTTGGTAGCTAAGTCATGTCCGACTCTTTGGGACCCCATGGACTGTAGCTCTCTAAGCTCCTCTGTCCTCTGCTATCTCCTAAAGCTTGCTAAAATTCATGTCCATTTAGGTGGTGACGCTATCCCACCATCTCATCCCCTGCGGCTCCCTCCTTTTGACTTCAGTCAGTTATGCACATATACACATCCACGCTTCAGTCTAGACTCCATTCCTACATAGGTCATTACAAACCACTGAATAGAGCCCCCTGAGCTATACACTAGGTTCCTATTAACTATCTTTTATATAGTAAAGCAAAACATTTAAAACTTAGGAAAATCATAAATGTCAAGGACTGCTGCAAAACCAGAGATTATGCATCATATAGAAACACACATAAAGACACTGAGGTGAAATCCACAAGAAATGAACCGTCAGTGCACAGCTAAGGGGCACTCAGCATACTCACAGCACGTGGCAGCCACCATCTGGCTGACCACAGGGCACCCTCAGCTCCAGACACAAAGCCCTGACCTCCACGCCAGCCGCGCCGCACCCTCACGCTCCAGCCACTGGCGACCACCAAGCGATTCTCTTCCCGTGGACATTTCACACAAATGGAATTATACGATTTTTTTGTCTTGTTCAGTTTAGTCACTCAGTCGTGTCCAACTCTTTGCAACCCCATGAATCATAGCACACCAGGCCTCCCTGTCCATCACCAACTCCTGGGGTTCACTCAAACTCATGTCCATCGAGTCGGTGATGCCATCCAGCCATCTCATCCTCGGTTGTCCCCTTCTCCTCCTGCCCCCAATCCCTCCCAGCATCAGTCTTTTCCAATGAGTCAACTCTTTGCATGAGGTGGTTTTTCTAGTTAGTTGTTTTTAAAATACATTAATATTTATACTAGGCACATAAGAAGTAACAACACTCACTGGGATGATTTGAGAGAATAGCACTGAAACACATATATCATCATATGTGAAATAGATGACCAGTTCCAGTTCGATGGCACTCAAAGCCGGTGCACTGGGATGACCCAGAGGGATGGGATGGGGAGGAGGGTGGGAAGAGGATTTGGGTTGGGGACACATGTACACCCATGGCTGATTCATGTCAATGTATGGCAAAAAACACCACCATACTGTAAAGTAATTAGCCTCCAATTAAAATTAATAATAAAAAATAATAATATAGTCAGCTAAAATCAGAGTATCTTAAAAAAGCAAACTGGTAAGACTCAATCGCATACAAATAATTCTATTAAAAAATGAGCCAAGGATCTGAACAGACATTTTTCCAAGAAAGACACACAGATGGTTAGCAGACACATGAAAAGAGGCTCAACATCATTAATCACCAGAGAAATGCAAATCAAACCCTCACACCTGTTAGAATGGCCATGATGGGTACCAACAAAATGACAACAGGTGGCCAGTGCAGACGAGGGCATGGCAACCGGGGATTCTTGTCCCACTGCTGGTGGGAATGAAGACTGGCAGACATGATGGGAAAAAAGAGCACAGAGGTTCCTTGAGAGAGAAAAAACAGAATCTGATCATATGACCCAGCAATTCCATTCCTGCTTATCTTTCCAAACAAAGTAAAAGCACTAGCCTGAACATGAATACAACTCCCAAGGTCACTGAAGCACAACAGCCGAGACTCAGACGTAACCTAAGTGTCCATCGGTGGAGGGAGGAACGGAGAAGAGGTGGCGTTCGTACAAGGGTGTATTAGTCACAGAAAGGAAAATGCTGTCACGTGCGACCACATGGATGACATGAGGGCATTATGCTAAGTGAGATTAAGTCAGAGAAAAGCAAACAGTGTATCAACTCACCTACATGTGGAGGCTAAACACACTGAACTCAAGATACAGAGAATAGACAGGGGTAGGCAAAATGAGTGAAGGCAGTCAGCAGTACAGACATCCATTTATAAAATAACCCCTGGGGATGAGATGGGCTTCCCTGATAGCTCCGAATCCACCTATAATGCAGGAAACCCCGGTTCGATTCCTGGGTCAGGAAGATCCCCTGGAGAAGGGATAGGCTACCCGCTCCAGTATTCTTGGGCTTCCCTTGTGGCTCAGCTGGTAAAGAATCTGCCTGCAATGCGGGAGACATGGGTTCCATCCCTGGGTTGGGAAGATCCCCTGGAGAAGGGAAAAGGGATGAGATGCACAGCATGGTGACCACAGTCAATAATACTGTGCTGTATGTGAACATAGAGTAGATTTTTAGAGTTACTCATCACAAGAAAAAAACTCCATGTGAGGTCACAGATATTAACTAGACCTACTGGGGATCATTTTGCAATGTATCCAATTATCAAATCATTATGCTGTACACTCGAAACTACCGTTACACACCAATTACACCTCAAACAAAAAAAAATGTCTGCAATTCCAAGAGCTCAGCAACAACAAAACTCAGAGCAGACTGCTCACAAAGGCTGAGGACAAGCAGCAAGGTCCAGGACCTACCTGTGTAACATGCTCCTGACCGCCTCTGTTCACGGGGGCCCTTCTGTCCATTTCAGTCCCTGCCTGTCCCCCAGCCTGCCTTCTCCAGGCTCCCCCACCTCAGGTTGCTGGCTGCAAACACTTCTGCTCGGTGAGACACCACTTTGCCTCATACTTCCTATACCTATTCTCTTTCACTATAATTATTGTTTTATAAATTCAGTAGTTCCCATCTGATGTGAATTCTCAAACAGTATCATTTTATATAAACTGCATCATACACATTCAGGAAAAAACATGTATGAAATGCACCAAAAGTGTTTTAAATTCCCATGCAACTTTCTAGGCAGTGTTGGTACTCCATGGAAGGGACAAGACTTATGACCTGAAGTTACTTGCAGCAGTCTTCTAAACTGTATCAGGTTAAAGAACCAGTAAAGTCAATAAAAAATATACATACATATATATGTTAATAGCAATTTAAAAAATATCTTACACTATTTGCACTGCAACATTTTTTCTTCCAAAGGCGGTATGAAACAGCGCTTAGAAATCCTCAACATTACAAACATAACCTGGCTAAAGCCCAGCCCAGAACTCCCCATCAACCCACCCCCACCCCCACCAACTCCAGCAGCACAAGGAGGACCTGAACTCCCTCGCCACAGGTGTGCCCAGTCTCCTGACGAAAAAAAAAAAAAAGCACTGGAACAGAGTTTCAGAGGTCAGCAGAGTGACGCTTTGCTGGTATTTTCTCCGGAGTCATAATCAAAAGACTTTCTCAAGCAAGAAGACTAGACTCCTGGGAGATCAGAAAACCTGCCAATAAGACTTTAAAGACCTAAAGATTTTTTTGGCTGTTTGAACAGAAGCACAAAACTCATGCCACACCAGAGGCTTTCTTCAACGTACTCAGTACTGTAACAGACATCAAGAACCTCTTCAGTATCAAGAAGAGCGGAATAGACAACACTGCAAAGAAGAGCCAAAAACTTGAGTGTTTAAGGCGAAGCTTTTGCTGGCAGCCAATGACGAAACTTCCTGTCTGTCTGTATTCAGATTATTGTGCAAGCTGACATGTAAAATCGGACATTTAGGGCTCAGCTCAGGGTAGTGAGCAGAGATGGGAACGAGCTTTCAAAGTGTCCAGGTAAACAGACAGCAGGAGCCCATCCAGGCCAATGAGGCAGAAAACCAGTTGACAACTATGGCTGGACAGCTGACTGAGGCCACTCCAAAGCCAGGGACCCAGAGGAAGAGGAGGCCTGGGAGATCAGGAAGTTAGGCAGAAGAGAGCTCTGCCCGCAGACCGAAGAGCCGTGTTCATACACCTTACGGGCCCAAGAAAAAAGGAGAGGAAGACTCCAAACACATAGTAAATACAGAAATTCACGAGTGAGCATTTCCCTCTTCAGGGCTCAAGGCAGACAGACAACCGGCTGTGACATCAATGACTGCAAGGCCCGCGGTGGGGGTGGGGGGTCCATACTGGCACAAGCCATCAGACACAGCCTGCAGGAAGTGCTTTCTGACCACGCACTGCCTCAAAAGCCAGTGGAACATCTGTGGTAGGAGACACGGGGCTGAAAACTAGAGCAAGTCTGGAGTAGAGGAGGGTGCCCCTCACTCCTGCCCCCACACTCTCCTATTTAAACACCACCCTCAGCTTCCCCCCTCCCGTGCAGTCCAGGTCTCTCAGACCTCTTAGCAAATGGAGACAGCCATTTAAACTCATTTACTGCTCTAAACTACTTGACAGACAGACCAGAGGGCTCCAGCGTGGGCTCCCGGCAGGCTCCAATCTTCCTTGCGATCTTGCTGGTGCACTTCATGAAACTTGCATTTACATCGCTAAGCAAGGAGTGAATTTAAATCCATCCAGAATGGGCAACTAAGATAGCTGTATGTCAACAGTAGCCAAGCCAATTCTTTCTTCATTTTATAACTATTTGGAAATTATCATTTTTTAAAGTTTTAGTGAATAAATCCGAATGGTTCTGGAGCTTCTGATGGGATCCCTGTGTGAAAACTCTCCTAATTACTGGTCTGCTAAGCTTTTCTGCTGCATAATGCAGATTCTGATTTTTATGCATATCACCCCATTTAACTAAAGCATGCATATTTATAGTACTGGACAGCTTTCAAAATATCAAATCTATTATTCCATCCTTTAGTTTCTAATGTCATGGTTCTTCAAAATTGCACTTAAGATTTAAGTTCTTCTCTCGCAAAGAATCAACTCCTGAAATTTTCTGTATCAAAACCACCTGTTTTATGCTTGTAAATTTTTCCCCTTAACACCCTAAAGTCTTTTCAGTTAAAAATGCAGAAATTACAAAAGAGTGTAAGCAGGTTAGGTACATGCCTTACAGATGACTGAAGGTGCTGTCATTAATCATACAGTCTCTACTTAAATAGTTACTCTAAAAAAACTAGATTCCACATCTCAAATCCTGGACAAAAATGGTCACAGTGGGCTGTGAACGACAAGATCCAAGAGGAATCATCATACCAGGACAAAGGACACCAATGAGGAGACACTCACATGAAAACGCAATTCCTGAAGCCCTGAAGTCAGACCTACGAGTCACCCCAAAGCACTGATCTGCTAAATAGTCACAAATATCACCAAACTCACAACATCACTGTCACTGTATCTGTCACTGTGTTCCCCTCCCCTGCCCCCGAGACGTGCTGCAGCAGGAATTTATAACACTTTCTCCCCAGGTTTCAGGGCAGGGCTGGCATTCTTATGTTTTCTGTTAACAACCATTAAGAATCTGAAGCATCAATTTTATCGAAACTGGATGGATATCAGGCATTGACCACAGAACAGGCACGCCAGAGAGTCACCTGGAGGTTACGGTGACAAGGAAGATGTGGCTCGTGACCTGGAGCTGCCTCCACAACTCCCGATGAAACTTAGGATGAGGAGACACCTCGTGGGGGAAACCTCAGGCTAAGACAGTCCAGGGAGGGCGCACAGAAACAACTCCAGCAGGGCTCCTGAGGCCTCGGAACAGACAAGGGAGCAGACGGGATGCACGGGAAGAGGCCAGGACTGGAGTGCCAGGAGGTGAGAGGAGGAACTGAGGGAGCAACAAAGACAACCCTCAGACAGGTCAGAGCTCAGAGCTCAGCCCTGCTGCTAGAGGGAGACCACCAGATGAGTTTTCTAAAAGGGGGGAAAAAGCGCAGCATGTGTACGAGGAGAGGTCCGCAAAGAGCACTCTGCCGAGACACACCCGGGGTCCAGGAGCCATGAACACACCCGGGGTCCAGGAGCCATGAGGACGGGTGGAGTGTGAGGGCTAAATCCCAGGACCCACAGTAAGGAAAGCGGGGGCTCAAGGTCCTACCCTTGGGGCCCGGAGGAAAGCTGGACCACTCAGCAGAGCGTGGGGCCGCGCAAGTCTCTGAGGAAGGCACCCTGCCCAGAGCAGCTTCGCCCTACATGGGTCCGCGTGCGCACCTTCTGGGCGATCATGCTGCAGATCTCAGGCAGGAAGTCCTCGCTGAGCAGTTTGTAGAGCTGGCGCTCTCGCACAGAGGTCCTCTCCCGGAAACTCTCAGTGACCTGTCTCCACTCCTGCTCAGTCTGGCACAGGAGCCACCAGGAGCCTTGCCCTGGTCCCTGGGACCCTAGAAGAGAAAGTCATGGTCAGGAAATAGGCCCCATGGACCTCCTCCTCCTCCTCTCTGCCCTCAGGTTCACGGGCACCCTGGGTTACCCTTTAAGGCTGATAATGTATACTTCAGACGTTCTGGCTACTCTCCTGTTCACAACTAAGAGCTATGAAGTCAATACAAACACAACTATGGTGACCTTCAGACTAATAACCTAGAAATGTTCCGATGCATCTGCTGTTCTACATAAATGGCTTTGAGCTTCAGGAGTGTTCCTTGTTACATTGAGATACTGTAAATTGCTTTTTCTCCTCAAATGTTTGTATTGGATTACAGATTGCATGAAGTCTACATAAGAACACAGTGAAGGTGAAGGTGAAGGTGAAGTCGCTCAGTCGTGTCCGACTCTTTGCGACCCCGTGGACTGTAACCTAGTAGGGTTCTCCGTCCATGGGATTCTCCAGGCAAGAATACTGGAGTGGATTGCCATTTCCTTCTCCAGGGGATCTTCCCGACCCGGGGATAGAACCCAGGTCTCCCACATTGGAGGCAGACGCTTTAACCTCTGAGCCACCAGTACACATCCTTATGTTGTAAAGTATTTCATGTTAAAAGAAAGCTCTTGAGAACCTTTGCATTCATCCCAATGTCAGGAGCCTATTATGCTGGGCCTGGGAAGGGGCTCAAGTAAAGTGACCTGGTCCTGATCTCGAGCGATTCGTGAGGAGAGATGGACACAGGGCGACAATGTGCGAGGGGCAAGGAGGCTGGTGGGAAGACTACTGCAGTGGTCCCAGCAGCCTGCACGAGACTCTGGAAGGTGACGTAAGCCCTCCAACCCCTACGAAGGCCATTACCGTTTCTCGTCTGCACCTCAGATGCTGAGGAGTTCTCTTCCTGCTTGTCACTAGAACAAAGGAAAGGGGTCACCATTAAAACAAAAACATGGCCAAAATTTTCTGTGCTTCCCTGGAAGGAAGGCACACTGGCTTCCTATTAACACCAGAAAAGTGTGTATGTGTATGTTTGCAAGTAATGCACACTGGCTTACTATTAATACTAGGAGAGAGAGTGTGTGTGCGTATAAGGCACACTGCCTTACTATTAATATCAGAAAAGAGAGAGAGTGTGTGTGTAAGGCACAGCGGCTCACTATTAACACCAGGAGAGAATGTGTGTGTGTCTCTGACACGTCAACAGAGCAAGGTCAGGAACACGGAGGCGGTTAAGTTGGCAGAGAGAGGGGAAGGACGACACACAGGAATACGGCACCATTGCCCAGGAGAGGAGGAGATCAGTGTCGACAGTTAAAGGCCAAGGAAAGGGCTTGCTACCCAACCAAGGGCTGCACTGAACAGGAGACTGTTGAACTGACCCCCACAGCAGGTTGACGTGAGCAACAGAGGTTCTGAGGCTGCCCACCCCCACTCAAGGCACGCCATCTTGACCTCAGCAAAGTCAACGAAATTCCCTGGAAAATGGGACCGTTAATGATATGAGACACAAACACGCTCAGTGTTACGTGACCAATAGTGTCTCCCTAGACCATGAAGGACATGCTCTGGATGTTCTGGCCCTGCACAGCCTCCTGGAAGAATGGAAATGCCCTGCGTCGTTGCTGTGCAACAAAGGCAGCCACAGGCCGCATTCACCCACTCGGCAGAAGCGCGGCTGATGTGACTGAGGAACTGAACTTGAAATTGTATTTTTAAAAAAACATTAAAAATTATTTTAGGGACTGAACTTTCTCTTTTTTCCCCCTTCTACATATAATTAATATCAGAAAAGAGAGAGAGTGTGTGTGTAAGGCACAGCGGCTCACTATTAACACCAGGAGAGAATGTGTGTGTGTCTCTGACACGTCAACAGAGCAAGGTCAGGAACACGGAGGCGGTTAAGTTGGCAGAGAGAGGGGAAGGACGACACACAGGAATACGGCACCATTGCCCAGGAGAGGAGGAGATCAGTGTCGACAGTTAAAGGCCAAGGAAAGGGCTTGCTACCCAACCAAGGGCTGCACTGAACAGGAGACTGTTGAACTGACCCCCACAGCAGGTTGACGTGAGCAACAGAGGTTCTGAGGCTGCCCACCCCCACTCAAGGCATGCCATCTTGACCTCAGCAAAGTCAACGAAATTCCCTGGAAAATGGGACCGTTAATGATATGAGACACAAACACGCTCAGTGTTACGTGACCAATAGTGTCTCCCTAGACCATGAAGGACATGCTCTGGATGTTCTGGCCCTGCACAGCCTCCTGGAAGAATGGAAATGCCCTGCGTCGTTGCTGTGCAACAAAGGCAGCCACAGGCCGCATTCACCCACTCGGCAGAAGCGCGGCTGATGTGACTGAGGAACTGAACTTGAAATTGTATTTTTAAAAAAACATTAAAAATTATTTTAGGGACTGAACTTTCTCTTTTTTCCCCCTTCTACATATCTTACTGTATTTTTTTCATCATTCTTAAAAAAAAAATTTTTTTTGGAGAAGGAAATGGCAACCCACTCCAGTATTCTTGCCTGGAGAATCCCCATGGACAGAGGAGCCTGGCAGGCTACAGTCCCTGGGCTTGCAAGGCCTCGGACACAACTGAGCAACGAAGCACACGCAGTTAATAAAAATGGTNAAAAAAAAATTTTTTTTGGAGAAGGAAATGGCAACCCACTCCAGTATTCTTGCCTGGAGAATCCCCATGGACAGAGGAGCCTGGCAGGCTACAGTCCCTGGGCTTGCAAGGACTCGGACACAACTGAGCAACGAAGCACACGCAGTTAATAAAAATGGTGTTTAGTTAAAAAACAAAAAAAACTTTAAACTAAGGTATAGTTTCAGGTGTACAACAAACACAGTGACCACAATGTTTAAAGATTACACTCCATATACAGTTATTATAAAACACTGGCACATCCCCGTGCTGTACAGGGTGGCCCACCAGCCTTTTCTGTGACGTACTCATTTGTAGCTCTGTGCCCTAGCTCGCCCCTCCCCCTTCTGTTTCCCCACTAGTCACCCCCGGTTTGTTCTCTCTATCTGCTTTGTTACATTCACGAGTTTTACTTTTTAGATTTCACAAAGTTTTATTTAATTTAAAAATACTGCAATACTGCACTGGATTCAGAACGCTACAGAATAAAGTCACCAGCAGAGGGCAGCACAGGAGAACCGGGCACACCCCACTGTGGCTCTCTGATTCTGGGGCTCAAGGGAACCAAAGATGAAGGTACAGAACAGCTTGCTGGATTTACATGGATGTGTAGGCTGCTAACAAAACCCAGAAACTAATGTCTTGTGTATAAAACACAATGACAGGACTATTTCTCACAAAATCTGGTGGGAGGAAAGCTTGCATTCTATAGTCAAAATTTCAGAAAAGTTAAGTGGAACACTGATTGTTAAAACAGAAAGAAAAATTCTGATTGACTGATTCATAATCAGATCCCTAAAAACATTTATTAGCAGTTAATAAGCAACACAGTGAAATCTGGTCCACTTCAGGCATTTAGCTTATTTAAGCAGTTCTAACAATAAACCAGAGAACAAGGAAGCAGTTTGCCCTGTGTTATTAGATTTTTTAAGACTGTGACTTAACTTCCATAAGTGAGTAATTATATATCTGATCCTTAAGTAAAAGGTATAAAAGTATTTTTACATAGTACAGATCAGACCCTCAAAACTCTTATATTGAGATTCACATGGTGGCTATTCCTAAAAGACAATGACATACTAAAATAAAATTTCCCAGGACTTCCCTAATGGTCCAGTGCTCAAGATTCTGAGCTTCTACTGCAGGAGATCCCTGGTTGGGAAACTAAAATCCTGCCTGCATGAAGCACAGTGTGGCCAAAAAATTAATTAAAAATTTCCCAAAATATAACAATGTTTTTCTTTGCTAAAATTAAATACCAAATAAACACTTAAAATTTTTTAAGGTCTCATCTTAACAAAATGAGTTCTAACACAATAAAGCACGTTTACTACTGAAGCCTCCTTATCAGGAAAGAACTCCCAGACTCACGGCATTAGCTCTTCCACCTCCTGCGCAGAAATCAGGGGCACAGGGATCTGAAGGGCACTTCCTGTGAGCAGGTACCTTATACTGCCAGAACCCCCACTGCCCAGGGGGAGGGCTCCTAGACAGCTGGTAACTTGAGAGGGGCCAGGCCAAGGACCCCAAGGACTCCAGTGTACATCCGTGTCCTCCCCGAGACACAGAGAGCAGGCACGGGCGAGCCCTTCCAGCATAAGGGTTTGGGTTAGGAACCTTCACACACCAAGGTTTTCTCACCTCCTGCAAGTTTCCTCCTGTAGTTTTTTCCGTTTGGGGGGTCTTCCTCTTCTTTTACCTGTTTTCCCAGGAACATTTGAGGCATTTTTTTGTCCTTCACTTTCCCTAAGAAGTAGTACATTAAACAGAAATGTCAGCTGTCTGGCCGCGAGGTTTAAACAGGACAAAGGCAGCAGTTACGGGGACAGGGCGACCTCACGTTTTCTGTTATTATTGGGAGACCTGGGTTTGATCCATGGGTTGGGAAGATCCCCTGGAGAAGGGAAAGGCTACCCACTCCAGTACTCTGGCCTGGAGAATCCCATGGACTGTATACTCCACGGGGTCGCAGAGTCAGACATGACTGAGAGACTCACTTTTCAGGCTTCCCTAACAGCAACCTGAAGTGTGGGGAAGATGGCAGCACAGCTCTGGGACGTTGCCTGAGGCCTCTTTCTTGCCAAGACCCCAGGTAAGATGGGGTTCTCCAGAACCCACTCTGCCATGAGTAAAGGCCCAGGGCACGCTGGCGCTGCTGAGAAATGGCACCAGAGTCGCCACCCCAGGGAACAGGGCTGGAGAGTGCTTCTGTGCTTTGTGCTTCTGTGTGATGTGCCTCCTTGCAGGCATGCTGCTACACACAGCTCACGCCTCCATGAGAAAAGTTAAACTGTGCAGTGGAATTCGGAGGCACTGGACGTTAATGGCAGTGGTGACGGCAACACGAGCTCCAGGAAGGTACCTGCTCAGAGAGAGCTCTCCATGGGACCCGCCTTGGGCCGGGTCCTCCTTGTACATTCGCGTTCCGTAGAAATACCAGTAGAGGGCCCCCGAGCTGTCCTCGCCCAGCGGCTCCACACGGAGACTGTCTGCGTCCAGGCCCTGCACAGGTCAGGGAAAGAGATTTGGGCAACAAGAGAAAATGGAAATGAGAATCCGAAATATATTCTCACAGATCCCTCACGTTACAATGCCCAAACACCTGGGGTAATTCTCATTCCGGGTCCAGACATATCGGACCAGGATAAGGCGCCTGCTCTAAGAACAGGATGTGGAAATATTTCAAACCCTTCCCATCCACATCACTGCTCCCATGTTGCCAAAAACAGAGAAAGCCAAAAGAATTCTGATGAACTTGTGACACATCTGGCTTAGACCCACACGAGGAGAGACAAGCCTGACAGGACAGTCAGTGCTGCGGCAGCCTCAACCCACACGATGCTGGGCCACCAGCCAGCCCAGCCCAGCCCAGCCCAGCGCTTCCCACTCACCAACATGACCTCAGTGCCACCCCCGGTGACTGAGACCAAGGCCTTGGTGAAGGCGGAGCTGAGCTGGGCCACAGATCTCACCACGGTTCCCACCCAAGCCCACAGGCACCCTCGACCTCCCAGCGAGGGCAGGATCAGGTGAGGCAGAGATGGCCAGAGCCCGACCCAGCACACTTCTGCCACGTGCATGCAGCATGTGTTGGGGATGGGGTCAAGTCTTTGGGAGGTGTCATAAATCTTAATTATGCCAAGTCAAATTTCATACCTCAGGAAATAACATTCAGTGACTAACGTAACCGCAACTCTGGCTGGTGACAGAGCAGACAGGTGCCTACGACTGTTCCCGTGTCAGCAGGGACCCAGGATGTGGAAAAGGGGACACACCAAAGCGGCCAGCACAACCCAGAGCCGGCTTCCCTGAACCGCTGCTCCAGGGAGGGTGCCTGTCAGTCACATACCTTGAGGAGGTCGAAGACGTCGTCTGCGTCCAGCCGGTAGTCACAGAGGCGGTGCAGAATCTCCACTCGGGTGCGCAGGGGCAGGTCCTGGAAGCTGGCCTCCCGCAGAGGGTTGGGCTTCCCCTCCTCCAGCTCCCAGCGGTAGTTGATGATGTCCTCCAGGTAGCTGTGGAAGGTCTGAGGCCTAGCCAGTGGTCCCAGACACAAAGGTGCGTGAATACGACACAGAGGATCAGGGGGTGGGGGTGGGGGGCGCTGGGGGCTGATACATCTTCAACAGTAGCAGAACTGAAAGCCTCTGGAAGGGCCTGCGAGCCCCTCGAGGAAATGCTTGTTACTGCACCATCTCCTTGGAGCTGACAGTGTCAAGTCCCAAAGATTACCAACATTTAAGCAAGTTTCTCACAGAACAGGTTGTTCTGCACGTTCAGCCACAAGCAGCACACTGTGTGGCAGTAGCTGCGTGTGTGCAGTGTCAACGGCAGACACCGCAACAGGCCGTGTCGACCGTCACCTGTACGGGCAGACGCTACGGAGCTCAAGAGGCGTTCCGTTTACACAGGCAGACTCTACAGACCTCAGGGGGCACTCGGTTCAAAGTCAGGCCCACATCTTAGGAGGGCGAACAGCAAAGAAGGCCAGAGTCTGCCTGGCTTAATCCATTCACATTTCATGCTCTGACGCAAAGGTAGAAAAACCTTCTCCAGAACACAAGCATGAACAAGCAAGAACACGGAGCCCATTCACGTGCTGTTACGCGTAACTTTGTAGGCACGATACAAAACACTGTATTCTAAATTTGAGTTTTTTCTGCAGGAAACATTTAAGACAGTTCAATGACAACTTAAATTTCTGACTAGTAACGTGCCTTGTATACAACCGGGTGTTACGCATGCCTGAGTGCTTAGCCGTGTCTGACTCTTTGCAACCCTATGGACTACAGCCTGCCAGGCTCCACTGTCTATCGGATTCTCCAGGCAAAAATACTGGAGCGGTTGCCAAGTTTACTTCTCCAGGGGATCTTCCTGACTCAGGGACTGAACCTGCATCTCCTGTGTTTCCTACATTGCAAGTGGGTTCTTTACCCACTGAGCCATTGGGGAAAGCCCCGGTATGTAACAAAGTGATGTTTAATTGTTAGATAGTTACTTTATATCTCAACTATTAAAGAATCTGGATACAATTTCACCTAATGCTTGATCTAAAAACATTTTTCTCACTAAACAAATAGCTCCAAAGGAATTATGTAGGTCAATATTTTTAAAAGAGGCAGTTACTGTGTTATTATAATCTATGGTCCTTGTAGCTGTAGAAAAAGTCAGAAGAAATATTCTTAGAAAAAAAAAGGGCCTTAGGCAACTAAGAAATGAAAACATTTTGCTTTTTCAAAGAGAGAAGGAACTTTATTTCCTTCCCACTTATACCTCAAACTAGCATAGAGTGAATGTGGTTAGCTCATCAAAATCTATCATGCAACCTGGAAACAGGGCTCTCGGCCCAGGGACCGCAGGGAGCCCTGCCTGCGGCACCTGCAGCTCTTACAAACTGAGGCCACTCAGTGCAGGGCGCTTGTTCTGGACGGTCATCAACAACCCTTTCAATAGAACAAAAAGACTGAAGCACGTGGTCCATGGCTCTGTTCCTTCTTGTCTGAAAGAAGCTCTAAATACTAGTTACACCCACTCCTGAAAATAGTCTGCAGGAGAAAGAGAGACATAACTATCTCTCCACACTCCAGGGTGAGCATCTCAGAACCCCAGCAGAGAGCTGCTTGCTCTGGTTTCCACAGAACAAGCATCTACCAGGAGACCCACGTGACCCGGGAGGTGTGACCAAGCAGGGCAACCTGCCTGAGATCACTGGAATGAAAGGAAGACTGCTACGTCAGTTCTGAGACATGAAAGGGCATCTGCGGTCCACGTGCAGGGAGCACTGAGGACCTGGCATCCCAGTGCCATGTAGAGACTAAACAGAAAAATCCAGTTCAGTTCAGTTGCTCAGTCATGTCCAACAACCCCATGGACTGCAGCATGCCAGGCTTCCCTGTCCATCACCAACTCCCGGAGTTTACTCAAACTCATCCCCATTGAGTCGGTGATGCCATCCAACCATCTCATCCTCTGTCGTCCCCTTCTCCTCCTGCCTTCAATCTTACCCATCATCAGGGTCTTTTAAAATGAGGTGAGGCCACCTTCGCATCAGGTGGCCAAAGTATTGGAGTTTCAGCTTCAGCATCAGTCCTTCCAATGAATATTCAGGACTGATTTCCTTTAGGATGGACTGGCTAGATCTCCCTGCTGTCCTGCATCACAGTTCAAAAGCATCAATTCTTCAGCGCTCAGCTTTCTTTATGGTCCAACTCTCACATCCACAAATAGAGAGACTAACTTTTGGTAATTCCTAAAAGGCCCCATAAGAACATTTGAAAACTGCTTATTCATAAAGATCATAAAACAATTCAGCCCCAAACCACTAAACCAAGGCCTCTTTTGTAGGACTATCTGACACCTGCCATGTCGAAATCAAGTAAGAAATCATGACAATTTCAAATTCAAGGAAAGTATGACTAAGATATAAAACACATTTTAACAGGGAAATACATATATAACAGATTTTGTGTATATAAATGCTTATGCTAGGTAAAAAAAAAAAGTATTAAAAGTCATCTAGAAATTTTTAAAAAGCCACTTGGAAATCTTTGTTTTTAAAAAGATAAAGAATTGTCTTTAGTGGAAGCCAGATGGTACCTTAAATACTATTTGTATGAACTGGAAGTCTGGAGTGTCGAGTTTAAGGTGAGAAATGGTACAGAATTCTAAACAGCTTCTGATAATTAAAGATGCACCCTGCTACCCCAGAATCACTCTCTCTCACACACATGCACACGCGCACACACACACACACAGATATATACATGCACCCACAAAGTCTATAAGAAATAAAGTGAAATACTTAACAGAAGAAACCACTGCAGGACAAAGGAGAGAAAAAAATAAAGAAACAGGTGAAGAGACACTCATTAGTCATTTAGGGAATGCAAATCAAAACCCAATAAGGTACCATGCCACACCCACCTGATGGCTAAAATTAAAGAGACAGGTAAGAACAAGTGCTAACCACTTATTAACTCAGAGAAAGGGGAATGTATGTACACTGTTAGTGGGAATGTAAAATGATGCAGCTGCTTTGCAAATATTTGGCAAGTTGCTCAAAACTTAAACAGAATTACCATATGACCCAACCATTCCCCTCTTAGGTCCATAGCCAAGAGAAATGAGAACCCGCATCCACACAGAAACAAGTACACTAATGTTCATATACAGCAGCACAATTCATAATGGTCAAAAAACTGAGACAGCACCATGTCCATGAACTAATGGATAAATAAAACATACAGCAGAGTATTTTCTGACCATAAAACGAATGAGTCCTTGACTCATGATACAGTGTGTACGAAAACATGCTAAGTAAAATTAGCCTAATGCCTACACGTATGTCTTCCACCTACAGAAGCACCGAGAATAGGGAATCAGCAGCATGCACAGAAAGCCCATTAGCTAGTGGGACTGGTGACTGCAGGGAGCGAGGAGCGACAGCTAATGGGTGTGAGGCGTCTTATGAGGCTGATGAAACGTTCTGGAATTCAACAGTAGTGATGACTATACAATCTGTGAATATTCTGAACACCCACCCATGAGCTGGGCACTTAAAAACCCCAGAGACACAAGTGGAAAACCAACCATACCAATAATTACACTACATGTAAGTGAACTAACAGTCAAACACTGCTTAGTAGGAAATTTATAGCTTTGAAATGCCTGTATTGAAAAAAGGCTCATAACCAGTACTATAACTTAAGAAGAAAGAAAAAGAGTAGGCCAAAGTAAACAGAAGAAGTAATAAAGACAGATCAATATAACAAAAAAGATTTTAAAAAGAAAACAAACAGTAGGTAGGGTTAAAAGTTGGTTCCTTAGTAAACATTTTAAAAGTTGATAAACCTGTAGAAAGAATCAACTTCTAGAGGGAAAAAGACACAGCACAAATTACAACATCAGGAATGAAAGTGGAACCACTGTAGATCCTACAGATATTAAGAGGATAAGAGAATAGTATGAATAGCACTATGGAAATAAATTTAAAAACTGAAACAGACAAATTCCTTGAAAAATGCCAAAATGACCCACCGAAGTCATGACTTAAGAAATAGACCATCCAGAAGAAAAAGGAACCCTCCTACACTGTTGGTAGCAATGTAAATTGGTACAGCCACTATGCAGACTAGTTTGGAGGTTTCTCAAAAAACAGAGAATAGTGCTAGCATATGATTCAGCAATCCCACTCCTGGTATATATCCACACAAAACTATAATTCAAAAAGATACATGCACCCCTTATGTTCACAGCAGCACTATTTATAATAACTAAGACATGGAAGCAACATAAATTTTCATCAACAGATGACTGGATAAAAATGTGGTACATATAAACAACAGAATGTTACTCAACCGTAAAAAGAATGAAATAATGCCACTTGCAGCATCATAGATGGACCTAGAGACAACCACATTCAGTGAGGTGAGACGGACAAATACCGTGCGATACACTGACATGTGAAATCTAAGATATGACAGACTTACCTACGAACCAAACTCACAGACACAGAAAATAGACATGTGGTTGCCAAAGAAAGGGTGTGAGGGGGAGTGATGGATTGGGAGTCTGGGATTAGCAGATGCAAACTGGTATATACAGAATGGATAAACAACAAGGCCTGTTGTATAGCACAGGGAACTATATTCAATATCCTGTGATAAACCACAGAAAAAATGGAAAAGAATATGAAAAAAAGATATATACGTATGACTGAACCATTCACTTTGTTGTACAGTTGAAATCAGTGCAATACTATACTTAAATAAGAAAATTTTTTTTTAAAAGGAACTTCCTTGGTGGTCCAATGGTTAAGATTTTACCTTCCATTGCAGGGGCCACAGGTATGATCCCTGATCAGGGAACTAAGACCCCACATGCTGGATAGTGTGGCCAAAAATTAAAATTAAAAAAAAATAAATAAAAAATTATTTTTTAAGAAATAAAACACCCAATAATAGCCTCAATCTATTAAAGAAACTGAATCGATAATACTCAAATAAAACCTTGCACAAAGAAAACTACAAACGCAAAGGCTTTCAGTGGTGAACTGTTCAAAAGAAATTACACAGACTTTTTTAGAAGCCAGAGAAGGCTCAACCCATCTGCCAAACCTGACAAAGATTCCTAAGCAAGTAGAAGTACAGGCCAATATTCTTCATCAACATCCTCAAAACAGCAGCAAACTGAATTCAGCAAGAGACAAAAGGGACAGCACTTCAGCACACTTCATGGTGAAAGGCTGTGTACGTCCCAAGACCAGGAACGACACCAGTGTCGTGGCCAGCACAGTGTTAGGACAAGAGGAGGAAGCTCTTGGGACAGAGGCTGAAACAGAAGCAGCCAACAGAAGCTCCTCGGTTATCTGCAAGCCCAACGAAGCCTCAGTCATAAGGTCAACATAGAAAGATCAACGGCATTTTACATCCACTGGCAACAAGTAGCTGGAAAATATGAAAGCTCAAGCACAAATGCAAAGATGCATAGTATCTTTACACTGAAACCATACAATATTCCTGAAATTAAAGAAGATAAACAAGTGGTGAGATACCACGGTCAAGGACTGGGGAATTCAACATTGGTCAAAGTGTCCATTTTCTGTAGCAGGCCTTTTTTGGGGGGTGGTGATTTTTAAATTTGTATGCTAAAAACCCAGAATAGTCAAAACATTTAAAAAGCAAAACTAAAATTTAAAAAAAGTGGAGAACACTCTCAATTTCAAGACAATCTGATACTTGAATAGACTGAACATGCATGAAATTCATAAGTAAAAAAACGTGGACACTGACCTTCTGCTTCACACCATAGACAAATACTAACTCAAAATGCATGATAATGTCAACTGCAAAAAGTTGACACTATAAAACTAAGAGAAAACCTCAAAGAAAATCTATGTATGTCCTGATTTGGAAATATTAATCACATACTAGAAAAAATTGATAGATCAGACTTCAACAAAATGAAAACTTATCGTTTTTTACAGTGTCAAACAAACAGGTAAGCTACACATCAGGAAAAAACAGTCATAGCCTGTTATTTACATCACCAGGGAAATGCAAATTGAAACCACAATGAGTTACNAAAACATTTTGCTTTTTCAAAGAGAGAAGGAACTTTATTTCCTTCCCACTTATACCTCAAACTAGCATAGAGTGAATGTGGTTAGCTCATCAAAATCTATCATGCAACCTGGAAACAGGGCTCTCGGCCCAGGGACCGCAGGGAGCCCTGCCTGCGGCACCTGCAGCTCTTACAAACTGAGGCCACTCAGTGCAGGGCGCTTGTTCTGGACGGTCATCAACAACCCTTTCAATAGAACAAAAAGACTGAAGCACGTGGTCCATGGCTCTGTTCCTTCTTGTCTGAAAGAAGCTCTAAATACTAGTTACACCCACTCCTGAAAATAGTCTGCAGGAGAAAGAGAGACATAACTATCTCTCCACACTCCAGGGTGAGCATCTCAGAACCCCAGCAGAGAGCTGCTTGCTCTGGTTTCCACAGAACAAGCATCTACCAGGAGACCCACGTGACCCGGGAGGTGTGACCAAGCAGGGCAACCTGCCTGAGATCACTGGAATGAAAGGAAGACTGCTACGTCAGTTCTGAGACATGAAAGGGCATCTGCGGTCCACGTGCAGGGAGCACTGAGGACCTGGCATCCCAGTGCCATGTAGAGACTAAACAGAAAAATCCAGTTCAGTTCAGTTGCTCAGTCATGTCCAACAACCCCATGGACTGCAGCATGCCAGGCTTCCCTGTCCATCACCAACTCCCGGAGTTTACTCAAACTCATCCCCATTGAGTCGGTGATGCCATCCAACCATCTCATCCTCTGTCGTCCCCTTCTCCTCCTGCCTTCAATCTTACCCATCATCAGGGTCTTTTAAAATGAGGTGAGGCCACCTTCGCATCAGGTGGCCAAAGTATTGGAGTTTCAGCTTCAGCATCAGTCCTTCCAATGAATATTCAGGACTGATTTCCTTTAGGATGGACTGGCTAGATCTCCTTGCTGTCCTGCATCACAGTTCAAAAGCATCAATTCTTCAGCGCTCAGCTTTCTTTATGGTCCAACTCTCACATCCACAAATAGAGAGACTAACTTTTGGTAATTCCTAAAAGGCCCCATAAGAACATTTGAAAACTGCTTATTCATAAAGATCATAAAACAATTCAGCCCCAAACCACTAAACCAAGGCCTCTTTTGTAGGACTATCTGACACCTGCCATGTCGAAATCAAGTAAGAAATCATGACAATTTCAAATTCAAGGAAAGTATGACTAAGATATAAAACACATTTTAACAGGGAAATACATATATAACAGATTTTGTGTATATAAATGCTTATGCTAGGTAAAAAAAAAAAGTATTAAAAGTCATCTAGAAATTTTTAAAAAGCCACTTGGAAATCTTTGTTTTTAAAAAGATAAAGAATTGTCTTTAGTGGAAGCCAGATGGTACCTTAAATACTATTTGTATGAACTGGAAGTCTGGAGTGTCGAGTTTAAGGTGAGAAATGGTACAGAATTCTAAACAGCTTCTGATAATTAAAGATGCACCCTGCTACCCCAGAATCACTCTCTCTCACACACATGCACACGCGCACACACACACACACAGATATATACATGCACCCACAAAGTCTATAAGAAATAAAGTGAAATACTTAACAGAAGAAACCACTGCAGGACAAAGGAGAGAAAAAAATAAAGAAACAGGTGAAGAGACACTCATTAGTCATTTAGGGAATGCAAATCAAAACCCAATAAGGTACCATGCCACACCCACCTGATGGCTAAAATTAGAGACAGGTAAGAACAAGTGCTAACCACTTATTAACTCAGAGAAAGGGGAATGTATGTACACTGTTAGTGGGAATGTAAAATGATGCAGCTGCTTTGCAAATATTTGGCAAGTTGCTCAAAACTTAAACAGAATTACCATATGACCCAACCATTCCCCTCTTAGGTCCATAGCCAAGAGAAATGAGAACCCGCATCCACACAGAAACAAGTACACTAATGTTCATATACAGCAGCACAATTCATAATGGTCAAAAAACTGAGACAGCACCATGTCCATGAACTAATGGATAAATAAAACATACAGCAGAGTATTTTCTGACCATAAAACGAATGAGTCCTTGACTCATGATACAGTGTGTACGAAAACATGCTAAATAAAATTAGCCTAATGCCTACACGTATGTCTTCCACCTACAGAAGCACCGAGAATAGGGAATCAGCAGCATGCACAGAAAGCCCATTAGCTAGTGGGACTGGTGACTGCAGGGAGCGAGGAGCGACAGCTAATGGGTGTGAGGCGTCTTATGAGGCTGATGAAACGTTCTGGAATTCAACAGTAGTGATGACTATACAATCTGTGAATATTCTGAACACCCACCCATGAGCTGGGCACTTAAAAACCCCAGAGACACAAGTGGAAAACCAACCATACCAATAATTACACTACATGTAAGTGAACTAACAGTCAAACACTGCTTAGTAGGAAATTTATAGCTTTGAAATGCCTGTATTGAAAAAAGGCTCATAACCAGTACTATAACTTAAGAAGAAAGAAAAAGAGTAGGCCAAAGTAAACAGAAGAAGTAATAAAGACAGATCAATATAACAAAAAAGATTTTAAAAAGAAAACAAACAGTAGGTAGGGTTAAAAGTTGGTTCCTTAGTAAACATTTTAAAAGTTGATAAACCTGTAGAAAGAATCAACTTCTAGAGGGAAAAAGACACAGCACAAATTACAACATCAGGAATCAAAGTGGAACCACTGTAGATCCTACAGATATTAAGAGGATAAGAGAATAGTATGAATAGCACTATGGAAATAAATTTAAAAACTGAAACAGACAAATTCCTTGAAAAATGCCAAAATGACCCACCGAAGTCATGACTTAAGAAATAGACCATCCAGAAGAAAAAGGAACCCTCCTACACTGTTGGTAGCAATGTAAATTGGTACAGCCACTATGCAGACTAGTTTGGAGGTTTCTCAAAAAACAGAGAATAGTGCTAGCATATGATTCAGCAATCCCACTCCTGGTATATATCCACACAAAACTATAATTCAAAAAGATACATGCACCCCTTATGTTCACAGCAGCACTATTTATAATAACTAAGACATGGAAGCAACATAAATTTTCATCAACAGATGACTGGATAAAAATGTGGTACATATAAACAACAGAATGTTACTCAACCGTAAAAAGAATGAAATAATGCCACTTGCAGCATCATAGATGGACCTAGAGACAACCACATTCAGTGAGGTGAGACGGACAAATACCGTGCGATACACTGACATGTGAAATCTAAGATATGACAGACTTACCTACGAACCAAACTCACAGACACAGAAAATAGACATGTGGTTGCCAAAGAAAGGGTGTGAGGGGGAGTGATGGATTGGGAGTCTGGGATTAGCAGATGCAAACTGGTATATACAGAATGGATAAACAACAAGGCCTGTTGTATAGCACAGGGAACTATATTCAATATCCTGTGATAAACCACAGAAAAAATGGAAAAGAATATGAAAAAAAGATATATACGTATGACTGAACCATTCACTTTGTTGTACAGTTGAAATCAGTGCAATACTATACTTAAATAAGAAAATTTTTTTTTAAAAGGAACTTCCTTGGTGGTCCAATGGTTAAGATTTTACCTTCCATTGCAGGGGCCACAGGTATGATCCCTGATCAGGGAACTAAGACCCCACATGCTGGATAGTGTGGCCAAAAATTAAAATTAAAAAAAAATAAATAAAAAATTATTTTTTAAGAAATAAAACACCCAATAATAGCCTCAATCTATTAAAGAAACTGAATCGATAATACTCAAATAAAACCTTGCACAAAGAAAACTACAAACGCAAAGGCTTTCAGTGGTGAACTGTTCAAAAGAAATTACACAGACTTTTTTAGAAGCCAGAGAAGGCTCAACCCATCTGCCAAACCTGACAAAGATTCCTAAGCAAGTAGAAGTACAGGCCAATATTCTTCATCAACATCCTCAAAACAGCAGCAAACTGAATTCAGCAAGAGACAAAAGGGACAGCACTTCAGCACACTTCATGGTGAAAGGCTGTGTACGTCCCAAGACCAGGAACGACACCAGTGTCGTGGCCAGCACAGTGTTAGGACAAGAGGAGGAAGCTCTTGGGACAGAGGCTGAAACAGAAGCAGCCAACAGAAGCTCCTCGGTTATCTGCAAGCCCAACGAAGCCTCAGTCATAAGGTCAACATAGAAAGATCAACGGCATTTTACATCCACTGGCAACAAGTAGCTGGAAAATATGAAAGCTCAAGCACAAATGCAAAGATGCATAGTATCTTTACACTGAAACCATACAATATTCCTGAAATTAAAGAAGATAAACAAGTGGTGAGATACATACCACGGTCAAGGACTGGGGAATTCAACATTGGTCAAAGTGTCCATTTTCTGTAGCAGGCCTTTTTTGGGGGGTGGTGATTTTTAAATTTGTATGCTAAAAACCCAGAATAGTCAAAACATTTAAAAAGCAAAACTAAAATTTAAAAAAAGTGGAGAACACTCTCAATTTCAAGACAATCTGATACTTGAATAGACTGAACATGCATGAAATTCATAAGTAAAAAAACGTGGACACTGACCTTCTGCTTCACACCATAGACAAATACTAACTCAAAATGCATGATAATGTCAACTGCAAAAAGTTGACACTATAAAACTAAGAGAAAACCTCAAAGAAAATCTATGTATGTCCTGATTTGGAAATATTAATCACATACTAGAAAAAACTGATAGATCAGACTTCAACAAAATGAAAACTTATCGTTTTTTACAGTGTCAAACAAACAGGTAAGCTACACATCAGGAAAAAACAGTCATAGCCTGTTATTTACATCACCAGGGAAATGCAAATTGAAACCACAATGAGTTACATTACATACAACAGAATCAGTAAAATGAAAACCTGGGTAAAATTAAAAATAACAAATGTTGGCCAAGATACGGAGCAACTAGAGTGGTCACGAAAACCAAGTCTGGCAGTTTCTTAACATCAAACACACTCTCTGACGGGAGCCAGCAGTTCCCAAGAAAATGAAGAGACGCTCACCAAAACTTGTGTGTGGATGTTCACAGCTGCTTTATTCCTTACAGCCCCACTGGAGGCTGCATACAAGTCCACCAACTAGCAGACAGAACACTTGAGATATTTTTGCACTGGATACAACTGAGACCCCTCCCTCAAAGGAGCAAAGTACTGACATGAACAGCAGCATCACTGAGCACCATGCGCTCTGGGCTTCCTGAAGGACGCGGACACGCAGAGTGATCCCAACCAGAAGCTCTGCTGCTGCTGCTGCTAAGTTGCTTCAGTCGTGTCCGACTCTGTGTGACCCCACAGACGGCACCCCACCAGGCTCCCCCGTCCCTGGGATTCTCCAGGCAAGAACACTAGTGGGTTGCCATTTCCTTCTCCAGTGCATGAAAGTGAAAAGGGAAAGTGAAGTCTCTTAAGGCAAAACAACCTGCATCCATAGGAACCAGATCACTATATAGGATACAGTGGGTTTTTCTGGGAGGGTGGGGGTTAGATTTAGTGCACAGGGGCACTTTCTGGGGAGATGGAAATGTCATATTATCTTGAACAGCATGCTGACTGAGTTCAAGGAATTAGAAACAAGAACCTATTTTTCTAAAACCGAGCATGCAAACTATGACCCATGGACCAAATCTGGCCTGAGTGTCTATCTTTAGCCTGTAAGCTAAGAATGTAAAAATCATTCTTCTTTAAAAGTTGGGAGAAAAAAGAAATCAAAAGAATATTATTTCATGACATATGAAAATAATATAAAATTCAAATTCCAGTGTACATAAAACTCTTAAAAAAAACAGCCACAGGGACTTCCCTGGTGATCCAATGGCTAAGATTCACGCTCCCAATGCAGGGGGCCTGGATTCAATCCCTAGTTAGGGAAGTAGATCCCATATGCCACAACTGAGACACGCCACAGCTTACTAGTTACTCCTTAGCTAGCTACTTAAATCCGGGGAAGGCAATGGCACCCCACCCCAGTACTCTTGCCTGGAAAATCCAATGGACGGAGTAGCCTCGTGGGCTGCAGTCCATGGGGTCGCTAACAGTCGGACAGACTGAGCGACTTCACTTTCACTTTTCTCTTTCATGCATTGGAGAAGGAAATGGCAACCCACTCCAGTATTCTTGCCTGGAGAATCCCAGGGATGGGGGAGCCTGGTGGGCTGCCGTCTATGGGGTCACACAGAGTCGGACATGACTGAAGTGACTTAGCAGCAGCAGCTACTTAAATAAATGAGTAAATTAAAAACACCCATACCCAGTATCAGCCATGAAGCATTGCTCTCCCCGCTACTAAAAGCTCTAGACTGCTCTAAGGATGTCATAATTTAATTTAATCTCACTCAATATTATTATTACTAAATAAATTTAGTAATGGGTATGCTTATCATTCCCATTTTACAGGTGAGGCAAGTAATACAGAGAGAGATGATGGAATTTTCTTCTCTCTCTTTAGTTGCTAAGTTGTATCCGACTCTAGCAACCCCATGGACTGTAGCTTGCCAGGCTCCTCTGTCAATGGGAATCTCCAGGCAACAATACTGGAAAAGGTTGCCGTTTCCTTCTCCGGGGGATCTTCCCAAACCAGGAATCAAACCCGGGTCTCCTGCACTGCAGGCAGATTCTTTATCAACTGAGCTATGAGGGAAGCCCTTTTTTGTCTCCACATAACAGCTAAGTCTTAGAAGCAGGAAACAAAAGCATTCATTTGTACAAAATCCTATTTAGGGTGGGATGAAAAGAAAGCCTCTGAGAATACTGAGCACAAATTCACTCTAAATGCACGTGGATACCACTGGAGAGACAGAGTAACGATCACTTTATTTTTTGTCTCCACATAACAGCTAAGTCTTAGAAGCAGGAAACAAAAGCATTCATTTGTACAAAATCCTATTTAGGGTGGGATGAAAAGAAAGCCTCTGAGAATACTGAGCACAAATTCACTCTAAATGCACGTGGATACCACTGGAGAGACAGAGTAACGATCACTTCGGGCAGTTTCTTTCAGTAGAAAAAGTAAAATTCATTGAGATGCTTCCTTGTCTGAGTGATCACTGCACACAGGTGTATTCAGTTGCATAAATTCACTAAACTGCAGAGTAAGGAATGTGCCTTTTCTATGTATTACTACATATCATCATCAACAAGTTTTTAGAAGGCTGAAGCCTGACTCCAGACTAGTTAATTCAACTCGGTCAACCAGATCTCAAACGTACTTCACCATTCAGAAATGTTTTTGTTTCAGTATACTCATCTACTTTTTTCTAACACAAACACTTCATGTTTTCTGAAATGCTGTGACATATCACAGGTATGCTCTGATGAAGGCCAGAACCAACACTTGCCTCCCTGGACCAGCACAGAACAGCAGGACCGACGCCGTGCCACACCACCCCGCAGGACAGGGTAATGAGCACCGAGGGCACGAGGGGGCTGAAGGCTCCCCGCTCCTTCTGTCCTTCAGGGACTCGCAGTTTCCTTCAACAGCAGAAAACCCACCGAAGCAGTGCTGGCAAAAAGGGAAGACTCTGCTCTCCGTTACACCAGCACCTGAAATTTCAGGACATCTGACGAGGATTGTTTGTTTGTTTGTTTAAGTAAATTAACATCTGATCTCAGAAGAAATTGTTTAGGAGTAACCGACACACTGCTGTCACAAGGAAGAAGCTGATGTTAAGAAGCTGGGCACCAGCACACGGCTGCAAGAGACAGAACCCATGAGGAGGCAGGTCTGCAAACTGTAAGCAAGTATTTCTCATGCCTGATCATCGCCAACACACCTGTGAAGACAAGGCCTAAGTATGTAACAGGAAATTCCAGTACAGATTTCAAATGTGCACAATGAACTAGGAAAGGCGTGCGCTGGACAGCTTGCCAGGCTGGAGGCACTGGGTCATCACCTTCATGCCCTCACAGGCCTTTGTGCTGTGCTCGCCTCGCCCCTCAGGCCTCATCCATTCACTCACTCCTTCCTGGTCTCCTGCGCTCCGTACCCTGGGGACCACACCTCCAAACTTGTCACCCAGCCTACAAGGCCTACTGGGCTCCCACTCCTGCGGTGCTGTGGCCACTGGATTCCTTGAATGGCTAGGCATGCAGAGACGAGTGGGGAAAGAAGGTGGCGGTGGGCTACGCAAGCCCCACATGTGCACAATGACAACCAGCCAAGGCGATATGAGCCCCCAGCTGGGGTTGGGCCCTGTTTTCCCTCCAGCTGAGAAGTGTCTTAGATGATTTCCAACAGAATGGGGTTTAATCGTGAAGTCTCACTTTATATGGTGGCAATGAATCAAAATTTTATAGGGCCCAGATTCTGCAGCTCAAACCAATCACATTTCTAAACCACATGGGACCTTCTGCAACCCCTAGGCACTGCTCCAGGGCTTCAAGCCCCAGGCACAACCCTCCCACCTGCACTTCACGAGTGGGCCTGTTCCTCCTGCACTCGCCCACTTACTGGGCTCTGCTTTGGGAAGCACCCACGTGAAGACTCAATTCCCTGGCCCTTTTCTCAAGCGCCTGCACGCTCTGCACTTTGGAGCCCTCGCTGTGGCCGGAGCACACAGTCTGTGGCGGGACGCAGGACTGAGGGCGTCCGTCCTACTGCACCCCGGCCAGAGCGAGGCGAGGCAAGTGGACCCCTTGGACACTGATGAGTCACAGGTGAAATAAAGCAACTTCTGGAGTGAGCAGCCTGGAAATGCATTGTCTTGAATCTTTTTTGGGGGGTGCCATGCGGCATGTGGATCTTAGCTCCCTGACCAGGGACTGAACCTATGCTCACTGCAGTGGAAGTACGGAGTCTCAACCACTGGACCGCCAGGGAGGTCCTGTATTTCTTTAATCTTAAACGGGCCTTTCTTTTGACTGAGCGACAATACTTCCAGAAATTTTAAATAAGAGCATAATTCACTAGGTGTACAAGCCTTTATGTCCAAGGCTATGTGAAATATAACAGTTAACAGTTAAGGCACAAGTGTTCATCTATTAAACTGGGGTATCTGACAATTCCATTTAGAGAAACATGAGTTATGATAACTAAACGTATGATAAGAAAAAGTGAAACCATATACACAGTATGACTACAAGAGTGCTTAAAAAACCACACAAACTCCCCAGCCACAGCTCAAAAAGCGAACCTTTCCTCATCGCGTCTGAGTGAAGAGGTGTACGGTTCCTCCTCTCTTTGTTCAGCATGGCAGCCTGGACGCCCCTGGGGACGGGCAGCACACTCCGGAGCGCCCAGGAGAGCACCCCCACCGTGTCGGGGCGGCTGCGGACCACGATGGGCGCTGGAGCAGCTCACCACCCTCACTCGCGCTGTGCCCACTAGTTGACTCCCAGCCCTGACAGGCCCCTAAGAGTGAGCTTACTACAACAGAAATATTCCACATACCGCCTTTTGTTAACTGTCTGAAAACTACAAACCATAACACCCCAAACTTCTGTTTGGACTGCAGGACCAGGACTGGGAAGCCCATCCAGTCTCTGCTTCCCAGAAGCGTCCCGCAGTTCAATGCCACGTGGAAACGGGATAAAGAGAATGGCTACTGAGTCCCTGGAAACAAGGGCCGAGGCCTGAGCAGGAAGGGCCTGTACTTGCTGACAGAGATGAAATCCAGCTCCACGTTTCTACGTGTCTCACATGTAAGGCAGCGGGTGTACTTGGCGGCTACGGTGTGAGAGGTCCAGAAGCTCCATCTCAGAATGATGCTACTGTTCACAGGAACAAGAGACACAGACCCAAGGGGCAGAACTACAGTAAGAATCTAATTTTGTTAGGCATCAATTTACCAATACTGGAAACAAAGATGAGAAAGTAAGGCCCACACTGAGAGGAAAACCCTCCATGTGACTGTGGTAGCCGGGGAACCGAAGGGTAAGGGCTCTGGATTTGCAAGAGTACAAAAAGACAATAAAATGAAAACTCAGCTGCAGAAGCAGCAAAAGGCAGGGCCCGGAGCCACGTGTGAATACACTGTACATCTCGGCCGATGACCTGCTCAGGTTTGCTCCAGGAGATACGAAACATCACTAGGACTGGTTAATTCCTTCCGCTGCCAGAAGAGAGAGGACTGGTGTTACTCACGTGATGTCCCTTCGCTGATAGCAGCCCTGGAGCAGGCGGGCGATCAGGTCGCTGATGAACTCCACGTCATCTCTGTGGAGAGCTGCTTCTAACTCCTGCGGAGGGGGAGACAGGGGCAAGAGCTCAGACTCAGAGGCAGATTCCCAACCCCCGCCGGTGGCCCTGCCCCACACCCCCGCCGCCCATCAGGGCCCTGTCCGTTCTGGCCTGGTGCAGCTCTTTGATTTTCCAGGCGTTCACTCCCCTACTGCTCTTACCAACCTCCATCTCTCTCATCTGCACAGGCAGACGCCTCTTTTCATAAGTCAGTGCCGTCGCTTCTCGGCCTTTAGGCTAAGATCAGGTATATAACTCAATGCCAGCACAGTCACAAAAGAGCTTAACTTATGTAAACAGGCTGTATCGCTTTCTATTTTAATGCAGGAGTCTAATGGAGCAGATATGTAATTGATCAGAAAGCATTCATTTAGTGAAGACTTTCAACAAGTAAGCCAACTGCAACAGCTCTCCAGAATCATGCCACTTGGAGCGTTTCTGTGCGCACAAAGCCTGTCGGACCTAAGAGCAGTGAGGCACTGCCCAGGTTGGGGTGGGGGGCGAATCCCAGGGGACGGGCACATGGCATTTAGGCAGAGACAGCACACATACTCTAAACGAGGGTTCACTGAGGAGCTACAGGGACAGAGGTGACAGCTGGGATTCGGGGGACCCTGTTCCTTCCCTTCTCAAGCTCCCACAGTGAACAGTCACCACTCCCAGGACACAGGCCCACGTCCAGCCAGAGGCCGTCCACCTGCTGGGCAAGCCGACTCCCCAGGATCCACTCTGCTGGTGGTGTGGCCGGCTCGTAACCAGATTCTGAGGGTCTTGTAAGTGGGCCCAAAAGCACCAAGGGCACCAGCTTCTGACCTCCACACCAAGGAGCAGGAAGTGTATACAAGAGGAGGTCCACTTCTACTACAAATACAGGGAAGGTCTTTTGCCCGATATTTTAATCCTTCTGTGTATTATTCTATGTTCAAAAGTTCCCAAGTTTGTAAACACCCCGAAAATATCATGTGACACAAGCATTACTAAGCACACTAACTGACAGAAACAAACAACTGAAGCCACCCTGGGAAGGAAGGGGCCCTGGACACCTTGAGGGCCAGGGCCTCAGTGTGAAAACAGTGCCAGCCCGAGGGCGAGCGTGGCCGCAATGCACACACCTGCCACAAGGGCGCCTACTCTTCTGGGCAGACACCAGGGATGCTGAGCCCGCTCTTCCGAGGAGAACTGGGTGGGCCTGAAATATCTGCCATGTGAGCTCTGAGAGGGACTTCTGACGCTTATGAATACAAGTCCCACCCTGCCTCACATGTCACCCACAGGATACTGAAACGCACCAAACACAACATTCCTTTGTAGACGTACCTCTACTATACTGTGCTTCAAATTCAGAAGCACCTAGAAAACAGACCAAATCAGACACGGTGACTCGGGAGAGGCACTTTCCCCGGGGACCTGCAGGACCCAGCCCACAGAGTCACTGCTCCGTCAGAGGCGGCGGCGCTGCCCCTGGACCCAGCTGTCCTCCCCGCAGCAGCCACAGGTGACCAGGGCTCCCTGCACGGCCTCCGCTCTCACGGCCTTGCGCCCAGTGTCACAGAGAGACAGCAGAAGCAGGACAGCAATTTTAATCCCGCTGAACAAAAAGAGGACCGGCTTATCAGTTAAAATTTTTTCACTTCAATGGATACAGAGTTTGAGATTCACAAGATCAAGATGTTCTGGAACAGATTCCTAACAACATGAATACACTTAACACTACCAGACCGGGCCTGAACACTCCTGGGCCGTGTGCACTCACACACAGCACTGGACTGTGCCCTGACACTGAACACTCCTGGACTGTGTGCACTCATAGACAGCACTGGGCCGGGCCCTGACACTGAACGTTCCTGGGCCGTGTGCACTTACAGCACTGGCCCGGGCCCCGACACTTAACATTCCTAGACTGTACACGCCGACAGAACACTACCGGAGTGTGTCCTCACACCCAGCACTACAGACTGTGTACTTATCACAGCTACCAAAGTAGCGTTTATGTGTCTTTGACCACAATTTGCGGGGTGGCGGGGAGAACTTGCCACATTACAAGTATCCCCAGGCAAAAAATTAAATGATTTAAATGAGGTGATACTTATATAAGCCAGACCAGCCCGATGCACAGTGAATGTGCCATAACATGTGGGCACTGCAGTTAATTCATTCTCAAGTGACAGCGTGTAGGAAAAAAAAACAGATTGAAGAAACAGAAAGTGCTCTTTTCAAATATCAGATTTCTGAGCAACAGAAATTCAAACTTTAATACCTGGCATGTATGCATGATGTTTTTGAACTGTGGGGCTGGAGAAGATTCTTCCTGCTGCTGCTGCTGCTGCTGCTGCTAAGTCGCTTCAGTCGTGTCTGACTGTGCGACCCCATAGATGACAGCCTACCAGGCTCCTCCATCCCTGGGATTCTCCAGGCAAGAACACTGGAGTGGGTTGCCATTTTCTTTTTCCAATGCAAGAAAGTGAAAAGTGAAATCGCTCAGTCATGTCTGACTCTTTGTGATCCCATGGACTGCAGCTTACCAGGCCCCTCTGTCCATGGGATTTACCAGGCAAGAGTACTGGAGGGGGTTGCCATTGCCTTCTCCAAGAAGACTCTTGAGAGTCCCCTGAATTGCAAAGGGATCCATCCAACCAGCCCACCCTAAGTAAAATC
This sequence comes from Oreotragus oreotragus, assembly GCA_006410675.1. Classification (NCBI taxonomy): domain Eukaryota; kingdom Metazoa; phylum Chordata; class Mammalia; order Artiodactyla; family Bovidae; genus Oreotragus; species Oreotragus oreotragus. The sequence continues at coordinate 90,686 of SJYX01011289.1, read as the reverse complement.
AGTCCTAAATATACACTGGAAGGATTGAAGCTGAAGCTCCAATACTTTGGCCACCTGATGCAAAGAACTGACTCATTGGAGAAGACCCTGATACTAAAAGATTGAAGGCAGGAGGAGAAGGGGACCTCAGAGGATGAGCTGCTTGGATGGNAATATACACTGGAAGGATTGAAGCTGAAGCTCCAATACTTTGGCCACCTGATGCAAAGAACTGACTCATTGGAGAAGACCCTGATACTAAAAGATTGAAGGCAGGAGGAGAAGGGGACCTCAGAGGATGAGCTGCTTGGATGGCATCAGCGACTTGATGGACATGAGTGTGAGCCAAGTTCCAGGAGTTGGAGATGGACAGAGAAGCCTGGCAGGCTGCAGTCCATAGGGTCGCAGAGTCAGACTAGACTGAGCGACTGAACTGAACTGATGCATAAGCCAATTAAACTACCTCCAAATCCAGGTTATTCACAGCTTCACTACTTCCACCTTCAACCCAGAGCCCAGGCTAAGGCAACCAGGGTTTTTAAACACTCTTCCAAAGCCCTGCCCCACCGCTCCTCCTCACTCCACACCCCCTTCTGTATTCCCTTTTCACTGTGGGCACTGAGCTGTGAGCACAGAAATCTGAACTCTGCCAAGATGCTCTGGGACGGGGGTGGGGGGAGTAACCAGCAAATCACCGAGAAGGGACCAAGCAGGGCTCCTGAGCGTCACGCTTGCCCTCCTTGCAGCTGGCGTCACAGCTCATTAGGGATGAGCCTGTTCAGCCCTGGGACCTGGCGGTAGCTGCTGAGAAAAGGACCCCAGGATGAGCCAGGGAGGAGTCGGGGGGTAGGGGCCTTGAGCCTGTGCCATGGAAACTTTTCCCCAAACAAGGAGAACATCCTGGAAAGGCAGCCCAGGAACATCACTAACTCCTCCATGCCAGCACCACTCAGCAACTGCTCTGCTCTCAAAGCTCAGTGCAGGGCCTCCTAGCAGTGGACCCAATCTCAAGATCCCAAATCTTCTTTATCTTTTGTGAAACAAGGTAGTAAAGACAGAACAACTTTCTTTCCCTCAACTCCAAGCAAGAAGGGAGAAGACGGACGTGCACACTCTAGGCACAAAGACCCCACTAAGTTTCCCCAAGGAGGGAAAGGCCTGAGGAAACAGCTACCTGGGCCTCTTTTGATGTAAAAGGCACAGATCTTTCTCACCTGCACAGGGACCAGCTGCAATGCAGTGGGGATCACCGTCAAAGGTGGGGGCTTCCATGCATGCCCAGGACTGCGCTCACACAAAGGAAGTGCAAAGCAGGCCCTCCGAGGCCCATCCCAGCTGCTCTCTCAGAGAGGCTGCCTGGCGAGCAGGCCCAGGCTTCAGAAAGCACCCCTGGCACTTTGGCAGCTGATGCTTCCAACCTGGTATATAAATTACCTTCATCCCAAAGGCTGCTCGAGACAGTTCACACCGTATTGGCAGCTCTGCGCTGCAGACACGACCGCCATCACCAGTCATGACGTAGGGAGCAACTTTCTAGAAAGGAAACCACACAGCTCCCCTCAGGCTGAAAAAACTGATCAAAGCAATAAATGTGTAAACCTACATGAATAAGCTTGTCTGAAAAGGTATAAATTACCAAAACTGGCTCCAGATATTTAAAAAGGGGTCTGAAGTTACACACATCTTCTCCCACAGGCAAGCTCCAGAACACAGAAGTAACTGCTGAGCACTGAAGAGATGGGAGCGTCTCAGCAGCCCAAGAGGCTGACGCTGACGAGCCTCAGACCAGGGTCGGAATCTGGACTTCACACGGAGACTGTGCCCTGGGAACCCATGGCATATGGCTCATGGCGCAGCTTCCTAGAGAGCTGGGTTTCCTCTGATGGTTTTGTTTTCGTAACTGTAGCTTGTGGTCATATGGAAAGGTATACTATTTTTAACTTAAACATGTGAATGAATTTCAAAAATAAAAATGGAGATGTGGTCAGACAACTTATGTCGAAGCTACTTCAGCCAGAAGCCCTAGACCCCTGGGGTTAAGCGGCCCCACTCCTTGCTCACCACTGGACTGGCCAGAGATTAATTTAGGTGTAACCAGTGCAATCAGGGAGAGAAGCAACAATCAAGACTAGAAGTTAATCTGGGCGTGCTGTGCAGGCCAGGGCAACACAGGGCCAGGGTGAGACAGTCCCAGGCCCAGCCCAGGGAAGACACCAAGGACGACAGTGAGTCAGGGCAGAGAGGCTGAAAGCGGAGCTGCAGGAGCAAAGTTCATGAGCTGCCGCAACCGTAGATGGAAGGCAGCAGAGAAGAGGACACCCTGGGGAACAACTTTTAATACTACGCCCCAGCCTCCCAACAAGACAATGGATCTCTAACTGAGGAAGCACTGAGTGGGGGTGGGGCAGGGACAGAGACCAAAGCGGGAAACACCCTGGTTGTTCATGTGTGACCACGCCCTTGTCTCCTGAGTGGCAACAGCACAGAAAACTGGGCGCATGACGTGGCTGTGCGGGCCCTCTTATCCGCCGATCAGCTCGGCCTCCGAGGCCACGTGACAGGGGCTCCCGAGGGAAACGGCCCCCACACCTAAAGACACGCTCTGTGCCTGCGGGCTCTGTGCCTGCCTCCGCAGCTCGTGCCCAGGCTGCGAACAGGCTGGGAGACACCCTCTCGGGGAGCATCGCAACTGGGAGGGGCGAGCCGTCCCCATTCCCGGTAGAGACGGCAGCGACAGCGACAGAGACAGAATGAGCTTGCCCAGCAGAGGAAGGGCCAGGACGTGAGGCGAGAAGACCGAAGACAGGAGCCCTGGAGCAACCAGGCTGAAGCATGAATGTTCCTGGAGATTTCCAGAAATGCCTGCCAAACTACAAGGAGAAATCAGAGAGGGCAGGACAAACCAGCAACGACCAGGGTATGGTTCTAACTGAGAGAACAGTTCCGAACTCACTCGGAAAAGAAAAAGAACGCACTAACCCACCTGGAAAATTATTCAAGAAACGGGAAGACCAGGTCTGACCTGCTTCCTGAGAAATCTGTATGCAGGTAAAGAAGTAACAGTTAGAACTGGACATGGAACAAGAGACTGGTTCCAAATTCAGAAAGGAGTACATTAAGGCTGTATACTGTCATCCTGTTTATTTAATTTATATCAGAGTATATCGGGCAAAATGCTGAGCTGGATGAAGCACAAGCTGGAATCAAGATTCCCAGGAGAAACATCAATAACTTCAGATAGGCAGATGACGCCACACTTATGGCAGAAAGCAAAGAAGAACTGAAGAGCCTCTTGATGAAAGTGAACAAAGAGAGCCACAAAGTTGACTTTGATTTCAGAAATCAAAAGTGATGGGCATCCGGTCCCATCACTTCATGGCAAACAGATGGGGAAACAATGGAAACAGTGACACTGAGACTTTCTTTGGCTCCAAAATCACTCCAGATGGTGACTGCAGCCATGAAATTAGAAGACACTCCTTGGAAGAAAGGCTATGACCAACCTAGACAGCATATTAAAAAGCAGAGATATTACTTTGCTGACAAAGGTCTGCCTAGTCAAAGCTATGGTTTTTCCAGTGGTCATGTATGGATGTGAGAGTTGGACTATAAAGAAAGCTGAGTGCCGAAGAATGGATGCTTTTGAACTGTGGTGTTGGAGAAGACTCGAGAGTCTCTTGAACTGCAAGGGAGATCCAACCAGTCCATCCCAAAGGAAATCAGTCCTGAATATTCACTGAAAGGACTGATGCTGAAGCAGAAACTCCAATACTTTGGCCACCTGATCCAAAGAACTAACTCTTTGGAGAAGACTGAAGGTGGGATGAGAAGGGGACAACAGAGGATGAGATGGTTGAATGGCATCACCAACGCGATGGACATGAGTTTGAGTAAGCTCCAGGAGTTAGTGATGGACAGGGAAGCCTGGCAGTCCATAGGGTTGCAAAGAGTCAGACAAAACTGACTGAACCCGTCCTCACACTGTCTAAAGGAGTCCCCAGGTGCTTACCCAGCCCAGTCCCTGGTGGGGCCGGGCTCTTCACCAGGCTGGGGAGAAACAACCCCTCTTCTGATTCTCAGCTCCCTGATGAGGACGTGGGTCTGGGTGTCATGAAGGTGGTGTGTTGAATGACAGATATCCATTTCGAATAAATAACCATGTCCTACTCCACAGCACAAGGAGCTACACTCAGTGTTCTATGATAAACCATAGTGGAAAAGAACATGAAAAAGAATGCATATGTATGTTTAAGTGAGTCGCTTGGCTACAGAGCAGTCATTGACACAACACTATCATTGAAAAAGCAAGAGAGTTCCAGAAAAACATCTATTTCTGCTTTATTGACTATGTCAAAGCCTTTGACTGTGTGGATCACAATAAACTGGAAAATTCTGAGAGAGATGGGAATACCAGACCACCTGACCTGCCTCTTGAGAAACCTATATGCAGGTCAGGAAGCAACAGTTAGAACTGGACATGGAACAACAGACTGGTTCCAAATAGGAAAAGGAGTACGTTAAGTCTGTATATTGTCACCCTGCTTATTTAACTTCTATGCAGAGTACATCAGGAGAAATGCTGGGCTGGAAGAGGGACAAGCTGGAATCAAGATTGCTGGGAGAAATATCAATAACCTCAGATATGCAGATGACACCACCCTTATGGCAGAAAGTGAAGAGGAACTAAAAAGCTCTTGATGAAAGTGAAAGAAGAGTGAAAAAGTTGGCTTAAAGCTCAACATTCAGAAAACTAAGATCATGGCATCCCATCACTTCATGAGAAATAGATGGGGAAACAGTGAAAACAATGGCTGACTTTATTTTGGGGGGCTCCAAAACCACTGCAGATGGTGACTGCAGCCATGAAATTAAAAGACACTTACTCCCTGGAAGGAAAGTTACGACCAACCTAGATAGCACATTCAAAAGCAGAGACATTACTTTGCCAACAAAGGTCCGTCTAGTCAAGGCTATGGTTTTTCCAGTGGTCATGTATGGATGTGAGAGCTGGACTGTGAAGGAAGCTGAGTGCCGAAGAATTGATGCTTTTGAAGTGTGGTGTTGGAGAAGACTCTTGAGAGTCCCTTGGACTGCAAGGAGGTCCAACCAGTCCATTCTGAAGGAGATCAGTCCTGGATGTTCTTTGGAAGGAATGAGGCTGAAGCTGAAACTCCAGTACTTTGGCCACCTCATGCGAAGAGTTGCCTCATTGGAAGTGACCCTGATGCTGGGAGGGATTGGGGGCGGGAGGAGAAGGGGACGACAGAGGATGAGATGGCTGGATGACATCACCAACTCGATGGGCATGAGTTTGAGTGAACTCCGGGAGTCAGTGATGGACAGGGAAGCCTGGCTAGCTGTGATTCATGGGCCGCAAAGAGTCGGACATGACTGACTGAACTGAACTGATAATTCATCTATACTTCAATTAAAAATAAATTAAAAAAATAAACAAATGGCCATTCTGAGACCCTGGGGCCACTGACCCTGTCAGGGTTTGCATCTGCACACTGAGCACCTGGCTGGTCACCTGAGAAGCGTCACGGGTGTGGCTCTGCTGGGCTGAAGAAAGGCTCCTCAGCAAAATTCTCTCACAAAACAGTCATGAGGCTTTCGTGGTGGCTCAGTGGTATAAAGAATCTGCCGCCAATGCAGGAGACAAAGGTTCGATCCCTGGTCCAGGAAGATCCCACATCCCCCAGAATAACTAAGCCCGTGCACCGTAACGCTGAACCCGTGCTGCGCAAGCAGAGCAGCGCGTGCAACGAGAAGCCTGTGCAGCCAGAGAGCAGCTGCTGCTCCCCATGCCTAGAGTGAGCCCGCACACAGCAACGAAGACCCAGTGCAGTCATAAATAAGTGACTTTTTAGAAAAAAGGTTATGCACAACATTAACACTGATCAAGTTCCTTCTATTACAGGACACTCACACAACTGTTTTATTTTGGGGTAAAAAGGAAGAGACAACAGCTTGAGACAACCTCAATCACTGCTAGTTCTGGCTGCCTGCAAAGAGCACCGACTGAATCATTTTACAAGGAGGTTCCCTGGGCTGATAACAAGTGTTGAAAGTCACGTTAAATAGAAACATACAAGTGCTTATGTTTTAATGACCATGACTATACACCCATGGAGCAGCTAAAGGCCAAACGATCTTACTACTAAGCGAAAGGGGACTTGAAACAAAATTTTCAGAAATTAGTATTAAAAGCACATTCAAAAAAATAGAAGTGAGGCTGAAGTATTCTAGAAATCTGCCCTTGAGATCTTCAAAAGTGGTTCTTGTGATGAAGAAATTTCTGGAAATAAGGATGAGGGAAAAGCAATTATTTCTAAACTTAAAAATCCAAATGTTATCTGTTGTGTGGCAGAAACCAACACAACACTGTAAAGCAATTATCCTCCAATTAAATTCTTTTTAAATTCAAAGGTTTATGTAAAATCCCCAAACTAAAATTTCCAAATAGAAATTTGACTATTTTATCTCTGTTATTAGAAGTTTAAATACACTATGACACATCAACAGTCCAAAGATTACCTGCATCACCACACTGCGAAGATGGCGTGTAGCGTAAATTTAAGCGCCCGTGGGAAGTCTTCATGTTAACGCTACTACAGAAGGAACTAGGTCAGAATTCTTAATTCCTACTCTCTCCACTTCACCAAAAAGGCAGAGACCATTAACACCAGAAAGGGGAAACAGTATGGAGAATGATACTGAACAATGACCCCATTTCCTCTGAAACATGGCTTATTCAACATTCAAACAGACCAGAGCCACTGCCCACCCTCTACACCACCAGATCCCCTCCCAACCAGTTACTAACGCAAATCCTCTAGGTCACTCCAGATGCAGCCTTTTCATCTCCAGGTCTTTCCTCCTCGTTTTCCCTCCCATGTCCCCTCATCCTCCACATAAAAACTGGACTCTTTATCAAGCTGATTAGAAAAACAAATAAACCAATATTTTCCAGTCAAAATTTACCGTTGTCTGCAGTGGGAAATGTAAACTTCACAGAAGGAGGCAGGTGGAAGGTTTTAACAAGAAAAATACACCTGAAGTTCTTAACAATTAGGTAGGAGACTCTGGGTTTGATTCAGGATTTTGATTCAAACAACCTGGAGAATGGAGGCGTGACACAGGCAGACGGGAAAGCAGGTGGACCATGGGCAAGGAAAGGACAAACAAGGCCTCCACAGCCACGCGCCTGCCCACTCTTGCCGCCTCCTGTCGTACACTTGCTGTGCAAGCGCCGGGACCGCCAGGCCAGGACACAACTCAGCATCAGACATCATCCATTCACGTGAGACTTTACTCCTGATAGTGTCCTGAGGGTAGGATAAAGGTTGACAGCTGCCAAATTACTAATGGCGGGGGGGGGCGGGGGAAGAGGTGTTGAAGCCCCCAGAGCAGACCCACCTCTTCGGGGACACACAGCCCTTCTGGCCAGGCCACTTAGACAGTGGACAAATTGGAGTAAAAACACTCCAGGCATGTGGTCGCCCTGAAAACTCTCTCACTAGTCAAGAACTTCATCAGCTGGCCTTAAGCAACAAGACTCCTGGTTAATTATCTGCCTCCAACTGAGAAACCAGAAGCTCTTGAACAGTGAAACTGCACTAAATGACTGATTGAACCCCGGGGGTGGTGGAAAAGATCTGTGCAAAATATCGTAGCTAGCACCAGCAATGTACACTCAGCCTCTTTCTGACCAGTCTGCACCTGAGCCAGCTCTAAGGACCAGGCAGGAGGAGCTGATAAACTTGTCCATGCTCTCCTCTGCCCCGACCTCCCTCCTTCTCCAGGCCTCAACTCCCTCCTCTTTCGCCTCTGCAGGCTTCCCCTCCAGCTCCTCCAACTCTCCTGCAGGCCTCCTGCCATTCATACTCCACTCCCTCCTCAGAATCCCAAAACCGGAGACCAACAGAAGGACCCAACCCCCAGAGGGCCCAGCAGGAGAGCAAGTCCAGCACAAGGAGCTGCCTGGTCCCATAGCTCTGGCAGAAAGCCTTTCAGTCACCCCTGACCCTTCTCTCATCTTACAGCCTACCCAGCAAGGGGCTCAGCAGCTCTCCTGCAAATCCAATTCAGAAACTGCTGGGTCCTCCTCCAGCTGCTCTCTCAGCATCAACCCCTCAGGGCCTCCAAACTGGACCCTGCCCAGGGACATGACAGGCTCAAGTCAGAACAAAGCTCCAAGGGGACCCTGCAGGCGGCCCCCTGCAGACCCTCAGCCCTCTGACCCCAGTCCCCATCAGCCAGCCTCCTGCCTGCTCCTGGGGGACCCACACTGCTCCTGCCACAGGCTGGGTGGCAGGACCCCCCCGTTCTGCACCTGCAGGGTTGCCCCATCATTGTGCAGTCTACCTACTGCGTTTTATTTTTCTAGTTAACTGATCACTTATTTATTATATACTCACTTCTTTTCTTTCTTCCACTGTTATTATGTAAACCCCTTGAGAAGCTTCCTGGTTTTTACATGTGCCTGTTTCCCTAAATGCCCATGAGTAAGTACTTAGCACCTGTGTTTGAAAACTGGTAAGGACCCACACGGAGAAGGCAATGGCATCCCACTCCAGTACTCTTGCCTGGAAAATCCCATGGACAGAGGAGCCTGGTAGGCTGCGGTCCATGGGGTCGCTAGGAGTCGGACACGACTGAGCAAGTTCACTTTCACTTTTCACTTTCATGCACTGGAGAAGGAAATGGCAACCCACTCCAGTGTTCTTGCCTGGAGAATCCCAGGGACGGGGAAGCCTGGTGGGCTGCCGTCTATGGGGTCACACAGAGTCAGATATGACTGAAGTGGCTTAGCAGCAGCAGCAGCAGCAGCAAGGACCCACAAGCCAAGATTCCAGACTGAAGACTATGAAAAAAAAAAAAAAGAGAGAGAGAGAGAAGCCCTAAGCTCTAGCTATCCTGAAGGACAATAATTTAAAATACAAATATGGAGAAGCATATAAAGAAAATAAAAGCATCTGAAACATTAAATGACCACTTGAAGTGTGGTCTGAAGTCATCTGTGAAAACTCTTTTCCAAAAATTTAATCTGGAGGGATTCACTTATAAAGCAGGCACAGGGGTTGGTCTCAGGTTAAGTTAAGCTCACAGGCGCCAGGAGCCCTTCCAGGGTCAGCGCGCTGCAAGACGACCTCAACTGACCCTTTCAATATTCTCTGCATTAAATGGGGAGCTCACGGCGAACTAACCAGCAGTACTTTTCAAAACTCACAGGTGTGTCCCCATCTTTACAACAGTTTTATTTAGTCTCTTCAGTTAGAAAGAAGGTCCTTCCTTCACGCCAGCCCAGTACCCTGGGGGAGAGGGGCTTTCTGGTCCAGAGGCAGGCCCGCAGGCCCACTCCCTTCTGCTGCTGCTTTCACCCAGAGACAGATCACACGGCACACCTGTAGTGGACAGAGCTGTGCTGTGTTTCTTTCTCTGCCTGAGGCATCATCAGCTATGAACGCTGGAAAGGGGGCTTAAAAAATTACATCTCAGGAGCTGACGGATTATTAAGAAAGACTTACTTTGCTGGACAACTTACTGACATTGGTGAGAGGCGAAACTAAGTAAGCTGTGCAGCAAAACAAGTTGCTTTGAAGGAAAAGAATAAACTGAACCAACAGAGGAGGAGAGACATGCTCCTCCCATGCAATTAATTGAAACTTCTGTACAAACAACTTTCTGCTCTGCTGACAAACGACAGCTCGTTACATGCCTGCAGGAGAGACCTTGTTTCCTTGATGCTGGGAATGAGGGGGCACCCACAACTAGGAGGGCTGCTCTCCCCAAACAGGTCTCCAGGACACAGCTGGGAATGAGGGGGCACCCACAACTAGGAGGGCTGCTCTCCCCAAACAGGTCTCCAGGACACAGCAAAGGAAAGGGAAAGCTAATCCAAACCTGAAACCACCACCTGCAAGTCTGGGTGGAGACGGGAGACCACTGACACTCAAGAGACCCCAAGGGGCCATGTCCTAGGCAGGAAAAGTCCTGGTGCAACTGTGAGAGTTCTCCACCCAGAAAGAAACACAGGATGTGAAACACAGGATGCAGCTCCAATATGAGGCACAGAATATGAAAAGTCCCTCAGTTGGGTCCTCTCTTTGCAACCCTACGGACTGTACAGTCCATGGAATTCTCCAGGTCAAAATACTGGAGTGGATAGCCTTTCCCTTCTCCAGATCGTCCCAACCCAGAGATCGAATCCAGGTCTTCCACACTGCAGATGGATTCTTTACCCGCTCCCAAGAATACTGGAGCGGGTAGCCTATCACTTCTCCAGGGGATCTTCCCGACCCAGGGATTGAACCGGGGTCTCCTGCATTGCAGGCAGATTCTTTACCAGCTGAGCCACCAGGGAAACCCTATGAGGCACAGACTCAGACCCTAAGAATAGCTGGCAAATGACAGAGACGCCACAACATCTAAGTGTCTCCATCCAGACGTAGAAACTAGAAGCTTCATACTTAAGTAAGAAGGGCAAGAAAACTGAGCCCCTTAAATCAGGCCCCCTCTCAAGGTCCAAAGTGAGACACCAGGTTACAAGTGTAAAGTGACAGGTGTCACAGGTGACAGGCTCCTGAGCAGAGGGTAAAGCCGTTTCCCACAGGGATGTGCGTTAGCAAGCCTGGAGGCCTCTGGCACAAACAGACCTGCTGCCTCCTGCTTGGCAGTGGGATCCACTTTTCAGCTGGACCGTCCATCCTGACGCCCTGCACCTGCACTCTGGCCTGCAATGTGGATGTGAGCTGTGAGGCTCATCACACGTCACTCTGGACCCGTCACCCTGCTGTTGCGAACCACAGTCCCACAGAATATAGCGGCTTCAAACCACCACCACCACCATGTTCTTTCTCACCCCGCCCTCAGTGGGTGGGGAGCTTGGAGCTGCCTGGCCTCAGGGCTCTCATGTGCGGTCACCAGATGCTGGCCGGGGTTCCGTCAGCTAAGGACCATCCACGCTCCCGGGGCTCACATCCATGGCAGGCACTGCGTGACAGTCGGTCCCCCTACAGGGGTCTCCGCACAACCGCCAGAGTGTCCTCGTGCTGTGAAACACACCAGCCGGAGACCAAGGCTGAGGCCGGTCTGCCCCAGCCTCAGAAGGCACACCGCCCCTCCCATTGGATTCCACAGGCCCTGTGCATCAGCGTGATTCAGATTGGGAGGGGATAAGGATCACTGGGACATGTCAGAAGCGGGCTGTTATACACTCTTCTAAGTTGCAGTTACTAAAAGCCACTAGTACTAAGTTTGTCTCTGAAATCCACCAACAACATCCAAGCTATAATACTGAACTTCTCACTCACCGAACAGTAAGAAGACCGAACAAAAACTGGCATATTGAGTGCAGCACTTTAACAGCATCATCTTTCAGGATTTGAAATAGCTCAGCTGGAATTCCATCACCTCCACTAGCTTTGTTCACAGTGATGCCTCCTAAGGCCCACTTGACTTTGCATTCCAGGATGTCTGGCTTTAGGTGAGTGATCACACCATCATGGTTACTGGGTCATGAAGATCTTTTTTGAATAGTTCTTCTGTGTATTCATGCCACCTCTTCTTAATATCTTCTGCTTCTGTTAGGGCCATACCATTTCCGCCCTTTATTGTGCCCACTGTGCATGAAATGTTCCCCTAGTATCCCTAATTTTCTTGAAGAGATCTCTAGTCTTTGCCATTCTATTACTTTCCTCTATTTCTTTGCAGTGTTCACTGAGGAAGGCTTTCTCATCTCTCCTTGCTGTTCTCTGGAACTCTGCATTCAGATGGGTGTATCTATCCTCTTCTCCTTTGCCTTCCACTTCCTATCTCACCTATCTGTAAGGACACTTCAGACAATCATTTTGCCCTCTTGCGTTTTTCTTGGGAACGGTTTTGATCACCTCCTCCTGTACAATGTTACGAACCTCCGTCCATAGTTCATACCTGAATGGCCCTACGGGTTTTCTCTACTCTCTTCAATTTAAGCCTGAAGTTTGCAATGAGTTCATGATCTGAGCCACAGTCAGCTCCCGGTTTTGCTTTTGCTGATTGTATAGAGCTTCTCCATCTTCGGCTGCAAAGAATATAATCAATCTGATTTCAGTATTGACCACCTGGTGATATCCATATGTAGAGTCCTCTCTTGTGTTGTTGGAAGATGGTGTTTGCTTTGACCAGTGCATTTTCTTGGTAAAACTGTTAGCCTTTGCTCTGCTTTATTTTGTACTCCAAGGCCAAACTGCCTGTTACTCCAGGTATTTGCATTCCAGTCGCTTATGAAAGGGACTTTTTTTTTTTTTTTGGTGTTAGTTCTAGAAGGTCTTGTAGGTCTTCAAAGAACCATTCAACTTCAGCTTCTTTGGCATTGCTTCACAAGTGACGGCAATGTCGGCTAGCTCACACTGAGCCCTGGCTACGTGGTAGACACCGTGCCACACTCTCCACACCCACTACCTCAACCTCCTCCACTGCCGTGTCTCTAACTCAGCATTTACTGGAAATATCTGAGTAGCAGGAGGACAACTGAAACCAGAGATCAAGTTGAGAAGACGCCTGACCTGAGACCAAAAGGATGTAAAGCAGCCAGCCACACAGAAGACACAAGCCAGGGCTTTCCAGGCAAATGAAGCCACGGCTAAAAGGCTCTAAGGAGCTGCAAGGCAGGAGTATACCTGAAGCGCAGGATGAAGTGGGCCTCGTAAACTGAGGCACGAAGAGTCTATCTTCTGTGACAACGAACAGGAAGTTCCTAGGCAGCAAACTGACAGTCTGGATTTGTTTATTACTCCAGCTGCTGGTGGCATGTGCACTAGAGATCGGTTAGAAGTGAAGGATGATCCAGACATGGGATGCTGGTGGCTGGCCTAGAGCAGCAGCAGGTCAAGGGAGGAAAAGAGGAGCAGATATTTCAGATCCATGCTCAGAGTCAAACGAACACAAGGGCTGGAAGGCAGGAAACGTGGAAGGCAGAAAAGAAGGAGGCAACTGAGAAGATAAAGGGATCTGGGTGTAGGCAGAACTTCAGTAAATGGGGACATTTTTTACAGTAGATAACATTAGATTCGAGGTTGGAGAAATAAACTGACACAGCAACTTACAAGGAAGAGGGAAGTGTACACACAAGGGATGGTGAGGTACACACAGGGGATGCTGAGGTACAGACAGTACCTTTGGAAACATACTTATGACCAGCAGTTAATGAGATCTTTTCATTGCACAGGCTTCTGCACTGTTTCAATGTTAAAAAATTGAGGTAATGTATCACTTTTTTCAATTAAAAACTATCTTTTTCAGCTCCAGAGATATAACTGACAAAAAATGTAAGATACTTAAAAAGTAGAATTTGATACACATAGACACAATGAAAAGATTAACCACCATCCGCTCATTAACACATCTGTCACCCCACCTATTTACACCCCTCTTGGGGTTGGGGAGAAATTTAAATCCTACTTTCCAGAAAACCTCATACAATACTGTTGCCAACTATAGTCAGCACCCTCCGATCTCATTCCTCTGTAACCGGAAGCTTATGCCCCCTTGCCAGCCTCTCTCCACTTCCCCCACTTCCAGCAGCCAGTCTTCTGCCCTGTCTCTAGGAGTCCCATTCAAACCCACACAGAAGTGAGATCGTGCAGCATTTCTCCTTCTGTGTCTGGCTTATTTCACTCAGCATAATGCCCTCTGGTTCATCTGTGTTGCTGCAAATAGCAGGATTTCCTTCCCTTTAAAGGCTGAATAATATTTCCCTGGATGCACATACAGACCACACCTTCCCGATCAGCTTCAGTGACAGGGCCTCATTCCATAAGGCTGCAGTGAATGTAGGAGAACGGGCATCTCCTCAAGACAATGGCCTCCTCTGGATCATAGTTATATGGAAACTGTATTTTGAGTTTCTTGAGGAACCTCCATGCTCTCTTCCATAGTGTGCGTACTAGCTTACCTTCCCACCAATGGTGCACAGGGACTCTCTTTTCTCCAAATCCTCACCAGGGATAGCACTAGCTGCCATTTGTCTTTTTGCTAACAGCCATTCTGGCAGGTGTGAGCTGACACCTAACTGCGATTTTGATTTGCACTTCCCTGATGGTTAGTGATGCTGAGTACCTTTTCATACACCAGGAAAATGGTAGAGGAGTTAACGCCTGGGAGTGATCATGACCTACTCTCCCATCCTCCTAGGCTCTCATAGGATTCTTATTGCGGAAACGGACCCTGCCTTTTCTTTCTTTCAAGATTAATTTCAAAAATAATAAAATCATTTAAAATATGATTACAATTACTAACAAGTTACAGCTAAGAAGACTTTTAACAGGGAAATCACCCTGTGGAATACTACCAGGTGGTAAAATTAAGCATGTGGAACTAACCTAAAAGCACACCACTCTAACCTGATGTACAGCTATCGACCCACTTTCTTGTTTTTATGTATTGCAAATATAAGGATTTCTAGAATGCTTGGGTCAGAGGTTTCGTTTTTTAAGAAAACAAGCTCAAAAAGAGGAGCTTACAGATGCAGACAAAGGAGTATGTCAAAGCAAAATTGGATCACAATTAAATGGGCCCGAAGAAAGAATAGGGAAAAGGCTCTTTAAAGTAAGAAAAGGGTTTTTTCCCAAGTTAAAAAATAAAAATTCACCTGAACAAAGCACCAGCAAATTCTCCCAGTTATTACTTATTCCATCATTAAGCCAAAATGGAAATGGTTCAATGGAACTGTTAGGGGAAGCACACTGATTGAAACCGCCCACCCTGGCCAGGCACCATAGTAACCATGTGCATGGCTTATTTTATGACAGGGGATCCTGATAAGGAATACGGAACTAATAAGCCACCACCAACCGGAAGAGTTCAGGAAAGGTCAAAAGGAGACACCGTGTGTCCGTCCACTTCCCAGAATCCCTCTCACTAGCATCCATCTTGGCTGAGCGATGCGTGCACCATCAGGAAAGACTCTGAATTAGAATGATTGGCCAAAGACCACCCGGAAACTAATCCCATCACCATAAAACCTGAGACTGCTCTCCACCCAGGTGCCCCGTTCCCGATAAAATCTCTCGTTTTATCAGCACATGTGTCTCCTCCGACAATTCTCTTCCGAGTGTTAGACAAGAGCCCAGTTTCAGGCCCTGGAAGGGGTCCCCATTCCTGCAACAGAATCATTTCCTGGTAATTCTTAAATACATTATTTATAATTTCTATTAAGAAAATTCACACATGAAAATATGATTATCCTATGCAAAGAATAGTAACAGGTAAATATCCTACAATGTTAAGACTTCCCATATAAACTTACAATTCAATCACTGCAGTGCTGGCCCAGGAACAGACCCTAGGATAATGGAAGAGATGTGTATGAACCTAACAGCATTTCAAATAACAGAAAAAAAGATTTATCAGTAATGATTCTGGCATAACTGGCTCATTTTCTGGAAAATGGTGGATTCCAATTTAACACCACACACTTGATTTAAATAATAAAAGCTAACAACATCAAATAGCTCAACTGGAATTCCATCACCTCTACTAGCTTTGTTCGTAGTGATGCTTTCTAAGGCCCATTTGACTTCACATTCTAGGATATCTGACTCTAGATGAGTGATCACACCATCGTGATTATCTGGGTCGTGACGATCTTTTTTGTACAGTTCTTCTGTGTATTCTTGCCACCTCTTCTTAATATCTTCTGCTTCTGTTAGGTCCATACCATTTCTGTCCTTTATTGAGCCCATCTTTGCATGAAATGTTCCCTTGGTATCTCTAATTTTCTTGAAGAGATCTCTAGTCTTTCCCATTCTGTTCTTTTCCTCTATTTCTTTGCATTGATCGCTGAAGAAGGCCTTCTTATCTCTTCTTGCTATTCTTTGGAACTCTGCATTCAGATGCTTATCTATTTCCTTTTCTCCTTTGTTTTTCACCTCTCTTCTTTTCACAGCTATTTGTAAGGCCTCCTCAGACAGCGATTTTGCTTTTTTG
>SJYX01011289.1:11788-70102 GCA_006410675.1 Oreotragus oreotragus | reverse complement strand
TCAGTACTTTGGCCACCTCATGCGAAGAGTTAACTCATTGGAAAAGACTCTGATGTTGGGAAGGATTGGGGGCAGGAAGAGAAGGGGACGACCGAGGATGAGATGGCTGGATGGCATCACTGACTCGATGGACGTGAGTCTGAGTGAACTCCGGGAGTTGGTGATGGACAAGGAGGCCTGGCATGCTGCGATTCATGGGGTCGCAAAGAGTCAGACATGACTGAGTGACTGAACTGAACAAAACAATATTAAAACACAGTCTTTCTAAGCATTCTATCCACAGAAGAAAATTCAAACAGCCCAACATGACCCGTGAGTACAGTGTAGTAAAGACCAACATCCAGTAAGTAAAACACTGTGCCAGAGCACAAGCGGCCTCTGGAGGGGATGGAGCTCGTTAAACCCAATCTGCCACGGCATAAAAGAAGAAACGGCAAAAAGAACTGCTGCCACTCATCCCAAGTTCCAAAGGGGAAAAAAAAAAAGTAGTTCCATTTTTGCCTATCAAAGTGGCCAAAACAGCAGGCTCATATACTGATAGTTTATTCCACACTTCTGAAACAAGAAAATGGTACTTTTGTGAACAAAAATTATTAAAATTAATACTGAGATAGTTTTCATTACTGTACTAAAAAGAACGCTGGAAGCGTTATTGAAAAGGCTGGGTTTAGCACCCATAGTGCAGTAATTAACAAGTTCAGCTCTATGACTGCAAAGTCACTTTTGTCTCTCTAGCTTAAAACTCTGGGTTACAGTCTGAGCCCACATCATCAAACTCGTCACTCTTCTCTTCAGAACGTCCGTAAGAAAACTAAAGTCATTAGCTTAAGCCATGCTTTAGAAAAGTATAGCTCCACGTGCGGTCTATGGACTTGAACATCTCTTGAGGGCACTTACTAAAAAACAACAAACATAGGACTCTTTCCAAACTAGGGTCGGGGTGGGGGTGGAGTCAAGGAGTAAGACATAGGTAAACTATTAAACCTCTAGGGAGGCAACACTTCTTTAAAAAGGTTTCATCACGTTTGAATATATAATACGTTACTCTATACAAATAGGGCTGTGTGTGTGCGCTCAATTGTGTCCAAGTCTTTGCGACCTCATGGACCCTAGGCCACAATGTTCCTCTGTCCATGGGATTTTCCAGGCAAGAATGCTGAAGTGCCATGTCCTTCTCCATATAAATAAGGGTAAGTGGTTTTTAAAAAGTCTACCACAGCACAAAAGTCATTTCATAAACTAGAATAAAACTATGTGGTTCATTCATTAAAATGATCATCTAAGCACACCCGTGCTTTCTACCATATTCCTGCTTTTAGAAAGGTCTAACTCATCCAGCAGCGTCCAAGACCTCCAACAACAGCCAGCCAGCTCTGCCGCCCCAGCACACATCACCTGCCATGTTATCAGACCCAACAGCCTGAGTGACTGCAGAGAGAAACTCGGTCACCTGGAGGTACACTGCACCACCTTCTTGCACAACAACTTACCAAACAAACGTTCCACACAACCAGGTTACATCTCCAACGACTGGACACACGTCATGGTGAGCACCTCTGTTCTGCAGCAGACAGTGGCCAAGAAAGACTAGCTAAAGTGCATAAAAGTCTACCTGGCTCAGTCTAGCCCTGGGAGTTAATGAAGGATTGATAGAAGCTATAGCCAGTCTTGGCTTCTCAGCCCCAGACGGGCGGAGTGGGGGAGGATTTCATTCCTAATAAGTCTTTTGAGAGACAGCTGAAATAAATGTTTTCTTACAACTCTTTGCTATGCACCATTCCCTTCCATTGCTCCCCAAGGAAGACTCCATTCTGCACCGGATCAGGCTGCCGCTGTTGTGCAGTCTCCAAGTTCTGTTTGACTCTTCCGTGACCTCCACGGACTGCAGTCCACCAGGCTCCTCTGTCCATGTGATTTCCCAGGCAAGAATACTTGAGCAGGTTGCCATTACCTTCGCCGGAGGATCTTTCCTAACCCAGAGGTGGAACCCCTGTCTCCTGAACTGGCAGGCAGATTCTGTACCTCTGAGCCACCTGGGAAGCCCCACCAGATCAGGTTCCATATCCAATAATCAAGAGGTCCAAGGAGTCAACAAGCAGACACAGCATGAACGGGGCCAGGATAGCACAGGACAGATCTGGATTCAACTCATACATAGGTTCCATCAGTTACTAGAGGTATAACCTAGAGAATCATCACTTCTGAGGCATTTTCAGTTTTGTGCCATAAAACAAAGAGTTCAATTTTTCAGTCACCAGGGCAAATGGGACAAGTAACCAGAAACGTAACTTAAGGAACGTGTAACTGAGGACATCAAGTTCAGGTGCAAGGAAGCCCTTTGATAAATCATTAGGATTGCAATACCTGAGCAATGGTGTTTATCCTTTTTACAAAATGCTGTAAATGACTATGTACATACATGCATACATATGAAAACAGTTTATATAAACTCAAAAGGCAATGATACTATTCATTCTAGGTGTTTCATAAATGCAATCTTTTTTCCTCCTTGTTTATCTTCTACCTCAGTAATACGTCATCCTTTCTTCTATTTCTTAATGCACATAAAGTCATATATATGGTTGATACAGATACGAATGCAGATTACACAAAAGCATACGATGGTTGGCTTTTTCTTAACTGATGAACATCACCCATACTTCTCCACACACTGCTTTCCTCATGATCTTGTACAAATTCCTCCACAACGACAGGTAGAGCGCCAACTCATTCTATGAAAGGCTACCCTAACAGACCATGATATAACATGTTTTGTCCATTCACTCTGCTACAGATGTACTTTTTGTTCATTTTGGTTTCCATTTTTTGCTACTTATAACCATGTCACACTTCACTTGTTCATAAGGCCTTGCTATTGTTTTCCAATATGGGTTAAAATCCCAGCAGTGCTAACAGAACGAAAGAGTTTGCTCTAAGATCAAGAACAAGGCAAGGATGCCCACTTCAAGCAATGCTATTCAACACATACTGGACAAAGCAATGAGACAAGAAATACAAACAAATGCCACCCAATCAGAAAGAAGAGGTAAAATTATCTCTGTTCACAGATTATATCATCTCATATGTAGAAAACCCTGAAGGTAATAATAAAAAACTGTTAGAATTAACAAACGAATTCAGAAAATTAACAGGATACAAACTGAACACATAAAACTCAGCTGCATTTCTATATACATGAAAACTTTTTTTAATACAAAAATAATTCCACTTACATGAGCATCAAAACAGAAATACTTAGGAATTAATCAAGGAGGTGTAAGATTTGTATTGATCCAATGAAAACTACAGAACAACAACAAAAAAAACAACAGAACATTGTGAATGAAGTTAAAGGCACAAATAAATGGAAACACATCCCATGTTCAATAATTAAAGGACTTAATATTGTGAAGATGTCCATACTACCACACATTCAATGTAATCGCTATCAAAACCTCAGATGTCTTTTGCAGAAACATCATAAAATTTACATGGATTCTCAAGGGGACCCAAAGAGCCAAAGCAATCTTGAAAAGGAACCAAAGTGGAGCACTCTCACATCTTCATTACAAACCTTACTGCAGTGCTACAGCAACCAAAACATACATGCCAGTGGGATAGAGTACCCAGAAGTAAATGTTTGCACATACGGTCAAACGACCTCGACAGGAACAGTCTTTCCAACAACTAGTGGTGGGGAAAGTGGACAGTCACGTTGAAAAAAAAAAAAACAACGAAGTGAGAGAAGTTAGACTTTCACCGATGCCACACTGAACAGGCAGGTCACAGGCTGGGCAGAACGGACCCAGTGTGTAACATCACACACACAAAAGTTCATTCAAAATGCACCAAAAATCTAAATGTGAGACCTAAAACTACAGAACTCTTAGAGAATGTGGGGCAAAATATTCATGAATGTGGACTTGGAGTAATTTCCTGGTTATCACAGGCAGCCAAAGTAGACTTCCCCAAAAGCTAAAAATTTTGCACATCAAAAGACATCAANTCACACACACAAAAGTTCATTCAAAATGCACCAAAAATCTAAATGTGAGACCTAAAACTACAGAACTCTTAGAGAATGTGGGGCAAAATATTCATGAATGTGGACTTGGAGTAATTTCCTGGTTATCACAGGCAGCCAAAGTAGACTTCCCCAAAAGCTAAAAATTTTGCACATCAAAAGACATCAACAGAGTAAACAGGCAACTTACAAAATGGAAGATTTGTAAATCATACATCCACTACAGGATTAATATCCACAACACACAGACAATTCATAAAACTCAACAACAACAAAAAAATCAACAATTAAATTGAAAGATGGGCAGGGCTTTCCTGGGGGATGAGTGGTAAAGAATATGCCTGCCAATGCAAGAGACAGGGGTTAGATCCCTGGTCCATGAAGAGCCCACATGCCTTGGGGCAGCTGAGTCCATGCAGCACAACTACTGAGCTTGTACTCCGGAGCCGGGGAGCTGCCACCTACTGGTCCCAAGTGCTACACCACTGAAGCCCACACGCCCGACAGAAGCGTGTGCGCCGCAACTAGGGAAATGCCCACGCGGCAACAAAGACCCAGCAATACTGATTTTTAAAATGAATGGGCAAAGGACTTGAATCGATACTTCTCCAAAGATACAAACGGCCGATAAGCACATGACAAAATCCTCAATATCACTTATCATCAGGGGAGAAAAATCAAAACTGCAATGCGGTATCACTTCACATCCATCCATCAGGCTGGCTACAACAGAGGGAAAAATGTGTTAGCAAGAATGTAGAGAAGTTAAAGTCCTTCGTACACTACTGGTGAGAATGTAAAATGGAACAATCACCATGCAAAGGTGGGTCCTCACAAATTAAAAATGAACCGTATGTTCACATCTGGGTTTATACTCCAAAGAATTGAAAGCAGGGTCTCAAAGAGATACTGGGTGCACCTGTTAACAACAGTATAGTTCACAATAGCTAAAATGTGGAAGCAAATCTAGTGTCCACTGATAGATGGACTGATTTTTTCAAATGTGGTTTAGGGACTTTCCTGGTGGTCTATGGTTAAGACTATGTTTACACTGCAGGGGAGCAGGAGGCCATCCTTGGTGGGGCAACTGGGATCTTGCATGCTGCATGGACACCAAAATAAAAACAGAAAAGTCTAGAGATACAATGGAATATTATTCAGCCTTAAAGGACAAAGATATGACATATTCTACAACATGGATGAACCCTGAGGGCATTATGCTAAGTGAAATAAGCCCACCACGAAAAGACTTCACTTATGTGAGGTACTTAGAACAGTCAAAATCAGAGATACATAAAGAGAATGATGGTTTCCCCAGGGCTGGGGGAGGGGGAATGGGGACTAACTGAACAGGTATAAGAGTTTCAATTTCATAAGAAGAGTTCTGGGGATGGACGGTGGCAACAGGTGCATGTTATGAATGTACTTAATACCAATACACTGTAACACTTTATAAGTGGTTAGAATGATACACTTTCATGTTATGTATATTTTATGACAATTTTAAAAACTGAAAGGAAAAAAAAAGAGAAAGCCATAATGAACTATCACTAACTTCCCAACCCCCAAATTCAACGAGTAACCACTCTGGGGCAGAGAGACAGAGTTTGTGTGTCTAGGTTCTAATTTTACTAAAATGTCAGATTATTTTCCAAAAAGGCAGTATCAATACCATTTCCCAACAGCAATAAAGCAATACTTTTCTCTTCCAGTAAGATTTTTGTTGTTATTTGGTTGTTAACTTGTGTCCAACTCCGTGAGACCCCAGGGACTGCAGCACACCAGGCTCCTCTGTCCTCCACTATCTCCCAGAATCTGCTCAAACTCACGTCCATTGGCTCAATGATGCTATCTAACATCTCATCTTCTACTGTCCCCTTCTCCTCCTGCCCTCAATCTCTCCCAGCATCAGGGTCTTTCTTTTCCAATGAGTCGGCTCTTCGCATCAGGGGACCAAAGTATTGGAGCTTCAGCATCAGTCCTCCCAATGAATATTTAGGGTTGATTTCCTTTTGGATTGACTGGTTTGATCTCCCAGCTGTCCAAGAAACTCTCAAGAGTCTGTTCAAGCATCACAATTCAAAAGCATCAATTCTTTGGTGCTCAGCCTTCTTTATGGTTCAAGGCTCACACCCACACATGACTTCTGGAAAAACCATAGCTTTGACCAGACTTAACTTGCAAAGTGATGTTGCTTCTTGACCCACATACAAGTTTTTCAGGAGACCAGTCAGGTGGTCTGGCATTCCCATCTCTTTAAGAATTTCCCATAGTTTGTTATGATCCACATAGTCAAAGGCTTTAGTGTAATCAATGAAACAGATGTTTTCCTGGAACTCCTTTGCTTTCTCCATGATCCAGCGAAAGTCAGCGATTTGATCTCTGGTTCCTCTGCCTTTTCTAAATCCAGCTTGTACATCTGAAGTTCCTGGTTCACATACTGCTGAAGCCCAGCTTGATGGATTTTGAGCATAACCCTGCTAGCATGTGAGATGAGCGCAAATGTGCAGTAGTTGGAGCATTCTTTGGAACCGCCCTTCTTTGGGATTGGAAAGAAAACTGACCTTTTCCAGTCCTGTGGCCACTGCTGAGTTTTCCAAATCTGTATACTAAGTGCTGCACTTTAACAGCATTATCTTTTAGGATTCTAAATAGCTCACCTGGAATTCTACCACCTCCACTAGCTTTGTTTGTAGTAATGCCTCCTAAGGCCTNGGAAAAAAAAGAGAAAGCCATAATGAACTATCACTAACTTCCCAACCCCCAAATTCAACGAGTAACCACTCTGGGGCAGAGAGACAGAGTTTGTGTGTCTAGGTTCTAATTTTACTAAAATGTCAGATTATTTTCCAAAAAGGCAGTATCAATACCATTTCCCAACAGCAATAAAGCAATACTTTTCTCTTCCAGTAAGATTTTTGTTGTTATTTGGTTGTTAACTTGTGTCCAACTCCGTGAGACCCCAGGGACTGCAGCACACCAGGCTCCTCTGTCCTCCACTATCTCCCAGAATCTGCTCAAACTCACGTCCATTGGCTCAATGATGCTATCTAACATCTCATCTTCTACTGTCCCCTTCTCCTCCTGCCCTCAATCTCTCCCAGCATCAGGGTCTTTCTTTTCCAATGAGTCGGCTCTTCGCATCAGGGGACCAAAGTATTGGAGCTTCAGCATCAGTCCTCCCAATGAATATTTAGGGTTGATTTCCTTTTGGATTGACTGGTTTGATCTCCCAGCTGTCCAAGAAACTCTCAAGAGTCTGTTCAAGCATCACAATTCAAAAGCATCAATTCTTTGGTGCTCAGCCTTCTTTATGGTTCAAGGCTCACACCCACACATGACTTCTGGAAAAACCATAGCTTTGACCAGACTTAACTTGCAAAGTGATGTTGCTTCTTGACCCACATACAAGTTTTTCAGGAGACCAGTCAGGTGGTCTGGCATTCCCATCTCTTTAAGAATTTCCCATAGTTTGTTATGATCCACATAGTCAAAGGCTTTAGTGTAATCAATGAAACAGATGTTTTCCTGGAACTCCTTTGCTTTCTCCATGATCCAGCGAAAGTCAGCGATTTGATCTCTGGTTCCTCTGCCTTTTCTAAATCCAGCTTGTACATCTGAAGTTCCTGGTTCACATACTGCTGAAGCCCAGCTTGATGGATTTTGAGCATAACCCTGCTAGCATGTGAGATGAGCGCAAATGTGCAGTAGTTGGAGCATTCTTTGGAACCGCCCTTCTTTGGGATTGGAAAGAAAACTGACCTTTTCCAGTCCTGTGGCCACTGCTGAGTTTTCCAAATCTGTATACTAAGTGCTGCACTTTAACAGCATTATCTTTTAGGATTCTAAATAGCTCACCTGGAATTCTACCACCTCCACTAGCTTTGTTTGTAGTAATGCCTCCTAAGGCCTACTTTCAAACTCCAGGATGTCTGGCTCTAGGTGAGTAACCACACCCCTGCAGTTATCTGGGGCACTAAGACCTTTTTTGTAGTTCTTCTCTGTATACTTGCCACCTCTTCTTAATCTCTTCTACTTCTGCCAGGTGCTTACCTTTTCCGTCCTTTATCATGCCCATTCCTGCATGAAATGTTTCCTTGATCTCTGCTGCTGCTGCTGCTAAGTCACTTCAGGCGTGTCCGACTCTGTGTGACCCCATAGACGGCAGCCCATCAGGCTCCCCCATCCCTGGGATTCTCCAGGCAAGAACACTGGAGTGGGTTGCCATTTCCTTCTCCAATGCATGAAAGTGAAAAGTGAAAGTGAAGTCACTCAGTCATGTCCAACTCTTAGTGACCCCATGGACTGCAGCCTACCAGGCTCCTCCGTCCATGGGATTTTCCAGGCAAGGTAGGAGTGCTAATTAACATTTCCTAGATGTTCTGATTTCAACTATTTTGCATAAATATCCAGATGTGGGATTGCTGGATTATATAATAGTTTTATTTTTAATTTTTTGAAAAATCTCCATACCATGTTCTATATAAGCTATACTATTGGCATTTTCAAGACCAGTTTTGAAAATCGTTCAATTTTCTCCACTTCCTATCACATGTTACTTTTTTTGGTGATGATGAAGGGGAATAATAGTCATCGTGAAGGTGTGAGGTAACATCTCATTGTAGTTTTTTTCATTTTCATAATGATCGGACATTGAATTAACATGGAAATGGCTTTGAACTTTCTTTTTCATGTACTTGTTGGATATTTGTATGTTTTCTTTGGAAAAATGTCTATTCAAATGAATAGCCCATTTTTTTAATTTTTATTTTTACTTTATTTTACTTTACAGTACTGTATTGACTGCTGCTGCTGCTGCTAAGTCACTTCAGTCGTGTCCGACTCTGTGTGACCCCATAGACGGCAGCCCATCAGGCTCCCCCATCCCTGGGATTCTCCAGGCAAGAATACTGGAGTGGGTTGCCATTTCCTTCTCCAATGCATGAAAGAGCAAAGTGAAAGCGAAGTCGCTCAGTCTGTCCGACTGTTAGCGACCCCATGGACTGCAGCCCACCAGGCTACTCCGTCCATTGGATTTTCTAAGCAAGAGTACTGGGGTGGGGTGCCATTGCCTTCCCCGTCCTTGATCTCTAGCCTTTCCCATTCTATTGTTTTCCTCTATTTTTTTTGCACTGATCATTTGAGGCCTTATCTCGCCTTGCTATTTTCTACCTGTATAATTTCTGCCAGTCAGAACAGCATCTTTTCAGATATTTCCTGGCCATTTATACTTGTTCTTCTGTGACTTACTTCTTCATGTCCCGTGCCCATTGTTCCACTGGGATACTGACTCTTTATAGTCACCTAGTTTGCCAATATTTTGTTCTTAAATTTCTTGTATGTCCACTGACTTAATGATATCTTTTGTTACATGACTTTTTTAAACTTCTATGACCTAATGTTTGTCTTTTACATGCTAGAACAGGGGCCAGCAAACTACAGTCTGCCACTTGCTACCATAAAGAAATACAAAATTTTATTGAAACATAGCCTTGCCCAAGGTCCAAAAAAAAAAAAAGTCACCAATGGGTGCTATAAAATGTCAAGAAAATGGAGTGCCTGGTACGTCTCCTTTCCTGTCCACCTCCAGAAGAACTGAAGCTCCAAAGGACTTTTGTTTTATTCATTGACATACTGCATAAAACAGTATATGGCAACCAGTACCTATTAAACTTTCAGAATGAATGCAAGGTCCTCGAGCTTTCATATTCTTATTTAGAAATGTAACCAAATATTATGATATTTTAATAGTATTGCAATAAAAGAAAACTCCCAGAATTCCCTGGCAGCCCAGTGGTTGAGACGCCATGCTTTCGCTGTGCAGGGGGCAGGAGTTCCATTCCTGGTCAGAGAACTGGGATCCCGCATGTCATGCAGCATGGCCAAAAAAAATTGTTACAGGAATTATTAGCAATGTGCGATTTTATTAAGTTTCATTGTTAAAAACAAAAAAATATCAGTGAGAATCAGTACACCACAGTTTTATAGCTGAGAAGTATCCCAATAGTAAGGTCATCCCATATGGGAAACATTTGGGGTTAATCTGATTTCCTTAAAAAAAAAAAAAATCAATAAATTGTTTTAGAGATTCTTTATATACAGGCATCAACACAGAGCACTCAAGACACTTACTGCTTATAAATTATTCTTCAGTTAACAAACCTGATCAAGGTGTCTAAGCATTTTCACCTTAAAGAATCTGATGAGGAGAGGGAACACTCCCCACCGAACTTGATAGCCAGCAACACATACAGCTTTAGGTTCTGGGCTCAGCTTATCTACAATAAACACAAGACAACAGGCTCATTTTAGAACTCAAACCATAGGAGACACATGTCATCTGGGGTGCTTTTTACTCTTGTTATTTTGCTTCCAAGCATAACTTTACACTGCATTGTGAGACTACTATGTNCAGGGTGACAGTATACAGCCTTGACGTTCTCCTTTTCCTATTTGGAACCAGTCTGTTGTTCCATGTCCAGTTCTAACTGTTGCTTCCTGACCTGCATAGTCAACTTAGTAAAGGGAAAAAAAACTAAGCCCAGAATATAATGTATAATCCTTTCAACCTCTGTCTTATGTCAAAATCTTCTTAGTAAAATACTGGAGGGAAATACTCCAAGGTCACAGAAAAAAATTCTCATAACCCTTGTAACATTACAGTCTTAACTTCTCTTACCCCACAAAATAAACACTGTCCTTTTAAACTGTTAAATCACACTGAACAGCATCTATGTTTCATTGCTATGGTCAGTGAAGATGGGTTAATGCTCTCACCACATCGAAGTACAATCTTCCTTCTACTTTGTTAGACACTCTGGAAACCATGCATAACCCCTAGTAATAGGCAGTAATACTCTTGCACTTTCAAGGCTGACAGGTTTTAAAAGCTTTTTAACCCTATACCATCTATATATTTCTGCTGATAGTGAACAGTGTGACGTCAGGAAAAAAGACACCTGGGTATCTTATACCTAAGAAGATTATGTCTGATAAAAGCAGGAACTAAGAAAAAGGTAAGATCATAAAGAAGAACGAACAGAAAATGGACAAGGAATAACAAAGAAAGAAAGAAGAAAAATCTGTCTCCAGGTTCTCAGTGACTGGAGTGGGGGGAAGAAAAGTACCGAAAGAAGACTCTCACGATGCCATATATATCCAGAAAAGAGTGTGTACAGGGTGATTACAGTTCCAAGAAGCTGGAATTTAAACTAAGACGGAGGCAGCAGCACACAGATGAAAGGAGGCCCCTTTAACACTTGCTCCTGGAGGCCAGCAACGCTCAGCAGTTGGCTGGAGACTAAGCTGGCCCATCCTGTGGAGCTACAACAAAGGGACGAAACAAACTCGAGCCCCCAGGGCCCCCCTCACGACAACGCGTGAAACAACTTGATAAATGATGGCTCTGTCGGAACGGGGAGGACTGGGGAGATGGAGACGTCTGGGAGCAGAGGGGGATGTACCTCATTTAGGAGGCTGAGGGGGAGGGGCAGGGGGAGCCGGAAGGGAGGCAGAGTGGCGGAGAAGCAAGACCACCTTATCACACAAACGATCCACCAGAGAACGTGGGAGCAAACACTCACAGCCCACCCAATGCCCAGACACTGAAGTCCTCAGAGTACACCAAGAGGTCGCACAAGGCACCAGGATTCTAACCTTCTGTGGCCCATTTTCCAGCCTCAAGGCCAAGCTTAAAAAAGCACTGTACTCCGGTTACTTCATTCATTTGGGGATGACCTGAAATATAAACTCCACCCCAGAAATATAAACCCCACCCCCACCCAGCCTGTGCCT
Organism: Oreotragus oreotragus; assembly: GCA_006410675.1. Taxonomy (NCBI): domain Eukaryota; kingdom Metazoa; phylum Chordata; class Mammalia; order Artiodactyla; family Bovidae; genus Oreotragus; species Oreotragus oreotragus. Next base: position 58,284 of record SJYX01011289.1, on the reverse strand, counting down.
AAAGGCTGCTGATTGGGAACGAAAAAAACAGAACACAGAGCCCAAAGTTCAGCTCAAGCCAAGGGAGCTAATTAATTACCCTAAAACAGAAGCAGGGGGAGCTCACAAGGGGGTCCAACCCTTAAACTCTCCTCCTTCCCTTCCTCTAGAGTGCGTGCAGGACCGTTACTACAACCTCTCCTGCCTGATGACTGCCCTGTGTGGAGAAAACTCCGTCAGCCTGAGAAGCAGGCGTAGGAGGTACCTCCACCTGAGAGAAGAGATGTGCAATTAGCAGTGGTTCAAACATGGGTTTTCAAAATCAGTTACCCAAAGCATAATTAACTCACTCAAAAGGAACACAGCCTGAGCATCTGATGAAAGGCAATCAAGCACATTTACAAAGGTGGGGACAAACAGGAAGCACGTAAACAATCTGAACTGACTCTTTTCAAGTCTCTCCAATGTGTCCTGATGAGCCAGAAACAGGCAATATGAAATACTGCAAGCTGTATCACTCCATCTACAGCTTATCAAACAGCTTTGACTGTAACTAAGCATAATTAGAAGTAACAGCAAACTGCATTCCAAGAAAGTGAAATTAGAGGATTTATCTTTGCTGATGCCCAGTACCTTCAGGAATTACTGATAGATAACTCATATACGATGGCCCCAAATCTAATGTATTACCATGTATTTCAGAGCATCTGACATATAAGTTCATGCTCAGAGAGACACTGTATAGTCTAGGGAACAGGACAACCAGAGAAAATAACCATGTCAGCAGGTTAAGTTGGGGGATCCTGCTCCCAATACTTTATTTTTCTTGGGGTCTTATAGAAGGCAATCCAGGCAACAGACAGAGTCTAATTCAGGCTAAATGTATTTATGATCCATCCAGAATTTCCATTTCATTAAACAAAAACTTGTTCAGCAACCAATCTCACTTGTTAATTCCTCAGAAAACTGCCTTTTTAGGCTCTGTACAGCTCAAAAGGGGCTCCAGGCTTTCTAAATGCAGCGAAGAGAGAAGAGGCACTGCACCGTGAATGTCACTGTGAGACAAGCACAGCCGATAGCCCACTACCTCACCTTGCAATCTTGCTGCCAATGTCTGAGGCTCGTAAATAACAGCATTCCTGTGTGGGGGCTGTCCACCCTCATCACACAATTTAAAAAGGTTTATGGGTCAACTGGTCTGTGATACCTAAGAGATTATAAGTTCGTAGCATGAAGAAATATTTGTTTGGTCAACAGTTTTACTGTTTTGTTTCACTGGTTGCATAACTTTTTTAGAAGTCTGGATCTCTCACCTCTTTAACAATCAGAAGCTCTAACTCTGCCCCCATGGCTCTCTGCGACAAGATTCAGCTGCAGCTGATTCAGCTACAGAGGAGAGGCGCACCCTCCAGCTCACCAGCTGGAGCTCAGCCTACCCCATCACTCCATCGGCAAGTCGCCCACCTGGCTCTGCGGGAGTCCCTGCCATCACACACTGCTTGGCAACCGCAGTAAGCAGAGACCAAGGCTGCAGGAGGTCAGGCCGCTCGCTCGGTGCTCCTCTCCAAGGTGAGCTGGCCTGGTGATACCAGTCACTCTCCTCTTCAGGGCACCCCACCCAAAGAAACAATTTTCACCTCCTTTGAGAAAATATCCCCTCCTTTAAAACGCACACGATCATATGTGAATGTTAACAACAACAATGAAACGACGGGAAGAATGTCTTAATTTTAACTTCTCTGACCAAATCAAGACATGATATGTCACTGACCAAGTTTTAAATACCTTCATCAGTTCTCCACATAAACTTCTGACAAACCCTGAGCGTTACACTAACAGCATTCCTATAAAAATCTGTCAACTGTTACTGACACAAATTACATATAAAGTGTTTCTAAGAACTTTTTAGATGTCGCCTTCACATACACCTTGACTTTAACCAGTGATACCACTCTATCAATTAACCCTCCCATTTCCCATGATACGCAAGCAAAGAGCAGCAAAGAGGCACCAGGGAAAACACCAGGCACTATGTCTGCAGACCTCCCTGGGGCATCTAGGTCGACACGTAAGTCTTCGAAAGCTATAATCAAAAACACAGATAAAAGCAAGTGTTACTGAGGAAATGGGAAGGATGGAACCCTCACACACTGCTGGTGGAAATGTAAAATGGTGCAGCCACTTGGGAAAAGTCTGGCAGTTCTTCAGGAGAAATGAATACCTACATCCACACAAAGGCTTTTATACACGATGTTCATAATAGCAGCATCATTCACAATGGCCCAAAGTGAAAACAGCTCAAATGCCTATCAGCTCATGAATGGATAAACGAAATGTAGTGTACCCAAAAACCAGAACACCCCTGGCAAGAAAGAGGTGAAGGACTAACACCTGTCTAGCGCAGAGGACCCTAAGTAAAAGAAGCCAGCCACAAAAGGCCACATTTTGTACCATTCCATTTACCAGAAGTGTCTAGGACTGGCAAACCCAGACACAGGAAGGAGATCAGAAGTTTCTGGAGGATAGAGTGGGAGAAGGGAGTAGAGGGTGACTGTCCAGAAGTCGGAAGTTTCTGTTAGAGGGAGTGGAAAATGTTCTAGCATTGACTGCGGTAATGGCTGCACAGCTCTGTGGATACAATAAAACCAATAAATTGCACATTTTAAATGGGCAAATTGTGTGGTTTGTGACTATCTCAATGAACTGTTACCAGAAAGAAATAAGTCTTTGAAAAAATACCAGGAAGTGTAGTCTCGATTTTTTGGTTGTGATTGTGGTTACAGTTTTTCATTTTAAAGTAATGCTCCAATAATTCAGAATGGAAATAACTTTTTTTAGTATACTTAATTCAGGTTGAACAGCAGTGTAAAAAGCAGAGTACTGACGGTAGTTATTCAGCATCTATATACAAATCATTTTATGCTGAGGTTCAAAAAGGAATGGACCTCCCTGAGAAATTAACGGATTTAAGCAAAGACTAGGACGTCGTGGAGGATGACCTAGACCAACAACTCACTGAGAACAGGAAATGTCTGTGTAATAATCTCAGTGTCAGGCGCTATGCCTGCCTGATGCTTCACACATGCACTGGTGGTAATCCTCCCAAAAACCCTGCAAGATGGGTGTCACTATCTTCATCTGAAACAGCCAAACAGCCTCAAGACCGGGAGAGAACGGTTCAACTCAGTAATCGAAGCTTCAGCTTCCTGATCCATGAAAGAAATAACGATGTTTCCTAAATCAGAGCAGTTTTAAGAGCTCTATGAAACAAGGTGTATTAAGAACCCGGCATTATTTGCAGCAACATGGAAGGACCTAAAGACAATCATACTCAGTGAAGTGAGCCAGAGAAAGAGAAGCACCGCATGGCGTCACTTATACGTGGGCGCTAAAATACGGGAAAAGTGAACTATGAAACAGAAACAGACTCAAAGACCTGGAGAACAGGCCTGGGGCTGCCAAGGGAGGGGAGTGGGGAAGGGAAGGACCGGGAGGCAGGGAGTCGCAGGTGCGAGCTACCGTATACAGGATGGATACACAGCAAGGCCTACTGTACGGGGACTAGCCTGTAATTAACATTCAACTGAGTAACACTCAAAATCCTGTAGTAAACCACAATGGAAAAGAATATGAGAAGGAATGTATGTTTAACGGACACAGTGAGTAGTCTCTTTTACCCCTGCTTCAGTGAAAACAGACAAAGCCTTCAGAAAGCTACCAAAACCACGTATAAATGATGGGGGTTATGATCCTATCCAAAGGTCATCACTACTGTCAACTTTCACCAGGGCTTTCTGAGCAACAATCTAGGAAACACGGCATTCACAGACGTTACTGTGTTGGCCAAACAAAATAAGTTAATCTGACATACATTTAATGATGTATGTTACCATAACTGTGCTAAATAATAAATATAAATGGTGGCAGTGATCGTCCATAATTATTATGACTTATATAGGAAGAGTGACTGTCTTCAGTAACTGCCACTTTCTGAAAACCACAGAGACAATAAAGCTTGCTGTCGTGCTCCTCGCTGCACAGCGTGACTAGAGCTCAGGGCAGAACCCTGCTTTCCCCAGCATTACAATCTGCCGTGCGGCCCCATTGGGAGAGAGCTGGCAGGAGAGGAGGGGGAATCAATCACTGCCTGAGAGACACGGGCACTGGGTGCAGCATGCTGGGGGTCGAGGGGAGAGGGTTAGAGCGTGATGAGCCGGGCAAGGATGAGACGGCTCAGAGACGCTCTTGGAGAACTGGGGGCAACAGAAGGGAAACAGGTGGAATGATGGCCACAGAACCCACGGGACGGGGTCATGGGTAGGGCAGCAAAAGGCAGGAGCACGCCAGCAGATGCCACGTGTATGTTCACCACGTTGCTAGAGCAGATATTCATCATCCAGTACCCTACTGTACGTCTGCCCAGGTTAACAGGACCCATCTATGAAAGATATACTGCAGCTAAAATGGCCAAAAAAAAAAAGCAGAGTTGCCCAGCAGCTAGCAGTCTGACACGATCTGAAGAGCCAGAGACAATCTCTTAAACAGTCAGTGCGGGCTTCCCTGGTAGACAGCCTGCCTGCCAGCGCAGGAGACACAGGTTATATCCCTGACCCAGGAGACCCCACAGGCCATGCAGCAACTAAGCCCTCGCCCCAAACTGCTGAGCCTGTGCTCTGTCTGGAGCCCGGGAGCGGCAACTGCTAAGCCCGCATGCTGCAACTACTGAAACTCTTGAAATGAGAAGCCCTCACTCTCTGCAACTTTAAAAAAAAAAGAAAGAAAGAAAAGAAAGCCCAAGCATCAGCAAAGACCCAGCAAAGACAAAAATGAATAATATTTTTTAAAGAAGAAAGCTAGTTGTTTTAAAAAGCTGGAACAAGAGTCCCCACCCCCAAGCCTACACGTGGAACCACTAAAGTCAGGGCAGAGGCATAAGGTGCTCAGGAGAGGGGAGATTCACCACGTGCTGCCATGCAGGAGGCCTAAGACTGCAGTTACTGGGACCAGATAAAAGTATGTCCCCCACTAGGTTGGGGGAAAGGAAAGAATGCATATTGTAGGGTTCTAATGCTCATTCCCTGACTGTGTGGTCCTCGTGTGTGTGTTTTGAGGGGGCTGATATCACTCTAAGGGGCAGGAGGAACTCTTACGGAAATGCTATCATTGATATTTTGTTTGCAGTGCTGGTTACACAGGTGTATCCAATTGTTGATATGCAACTGTATATTTAATAAAGTGAATTAATTTTTTTTCTTAAGATTGGGAAGTTAAATACATTCTCTGTAGATTTCTTCTCAAAATAAGTAAATTCAAAGTTTAGGCCATAAATTCATGAACAGTGGTACAGTGGTAAACTTTGCAATATACAGAAATCCTGGCTACCCAGAAGTTCCACTTCCAAGGAAACTCCAGCAAGCCACAATTTACCTTTCACCCTAAACAGAGACTGTAGCAAAGACACTGATTTAACATTTTTCCCTCACTTTTTGCAAAACTTGACCAGTGAATTAATCTATGATACTTTCACTAACTACAAGTTATTAAGTTGCTACAAAAAATATTCCTTAAAACTAAAAGTAATTATTGCTTCTCCAAGAAGCAAGTATTGTCCAGAAAACTTCCAATTTTATAAAGTGAAACTTAATTACCAAGAGGTGACCCTCGAAGAAAACATACTAGTAGCCAATGGCTGTGGCTGGCCGATATTTAAATTTATCTAAATGTGCTTTCTATTTGAATTCATACCACAGAAACTTGCTGAATTTATGTAAGAAAGGCCATCAGAAATTAAGTCTCTTCCTCAAGAAAAAGGATGGGCAAAACACTCACCAAACCTACGGGATGAAGCAATTTTAAGTTCTTAAAAGAAGTTCCTCTGTTGTGAAAGAACGCACCTGACAATTTGAATATGAGATTATGTATCAGGAGACTTTAAAAAGGCTAGCCCCCTAATCACAACCGTGCACATCTGATATCACCGGTACTTTATTACCTTTAAAAAAAAAGGCAAAGCACTGTTAACAATCTAAGAGTCAGAACTGCAGAAGTAATTAGGCAAACAGTATCCATCCATTCACTGCGTGATAACGTCCTCCATTGCCTCAGCCACTCTATCATTCAGGGCATTACTGAGGGGAAGATATTTATCAATATTTGACAGCCAAGTAAACCAATACAAAAATCAGTAAGAAATAATAGAGGTATAGAAAAAGAAAACAAGAAGATATATACTCCACTTCTCACAAAGTCAAGCAATTCTAAATTCAGTATTAGTAATCATTTTGAAAAGCACTAAATAAATATAAAAATCACTACTCCTTTGTGTCTCTAACTTACCTTTGACCTTACAAATATCCTTAGCTGCCTAGGTTCAAATATTTTACATAAAATTCTTTGACAGCCAAGTAAACCAATACAAAAATCAGTAAGAAATAATAGAGGTGTAGAAAAAGAAAACAAGAAGATATATACTCCACTTCTCACAAAGTCAAGCAATTCTAAATTCAGTATTAGTAATCATTTTGAAAAGCACTAAATAAATATAAAAATCACTACTCCTTTGTGTCTCTAACTTACCTTTGACCTTACAAATATCCTTAGCTGCCTAGGTTCAAATATTTTACATAAAATTCATCACCATTAAAGGGGCTGTGTTCATAGGTATTTCAGTAAACAGCGCACTCAGCTCCCTTAGCACTAACTGCTGGCTTCATAATTTCACCATTTCAGCCTCTCCAACACAGAATGGGAATGATCTGGAAACAGTAAAAAACAATCCTAAAACGTTTCTTCCCAGACATCATCAGTTTACTACGAAACCCTGGCCTCAGGAGGCAGTGATGAAGCCTCAAATCTCCAGTGAATAAAATTTAAATGGAAGAAGGAAGTTGGTTCTCAGTAGACTACAGATGGATGGGTGGATGACTGACAGATTAAAAGCTTCACATTATTTACAGAATAAACCAAACATAGAGATAAAATTAAACTGCGGAAGTCAACATTTTTCATCTCCAAATTCAGACTCACTTATAACACAACCATCATCTCAGGAAGAGGTACTACCAGGCATGTTCCTCCCCACCAACAAGCAGGCTTAGAACAGAGGCAGGATGACTGCTGGTCCAGTGAGGCCTGGACTGCACACCTCCTTGTCTTTCGCTCTGTGCGTTGGACATTTCAATGGTAGGATGTAGGGTAATGAAAATGAGCTATATATAATACAACAGCATGCATGTACAATTTTACTGAAAACACAGTTGATTATCATCATCTTATATTAAGAAATACCCACAAATATAGACAGAGGAATTCTTTAGTACTGCAGAAATGGCTTGTAAAAGGGGATCTACTGAATGGGCTGGTGCGGAAGCTGTGCTGCATTCTGAAGGGCTGTGAATACCGGCTGGGAGAAATCTAATGAGTCAGAATAAAGTACAAGTTTCTTTTCCCATTGAAATAACTATTAACCTTATATATAAAAATTAATACCATATACTACAAGTTCCTACATATAGCATAGAGAACTATATTCAATATCCTATGATAAGTTATGATGGAAAAAAAATTTTNCTGCATTCTGAAGGGCTGTGAATGCCGGCTGGGAGAAATCTAATGAGTCAGAATAAAGTACAAGTTTCTTTTCCCATTGAAATAACTATTAACCTTATATATAAAAATTAATACCATATACTACAAGTTCCTACATATAGCATAGAGAACTATATTCAATATCCTATGATAAGTTATGATGGAAAAAAAATTTTTTTAATTATAACTGAATCACTGCTGTACAGCAGAAACACAACACTGTAAATCAACTATATTTCAATTAAAAATTTTAAATACAAACAAATGTGTACCAGGCAATGTAGATAACCTATACTGAAAACCTGAATGGTCACATTTCTGGTTTTACCTTATTCAAGTCACTTTATTAGTGCTGCTTTCTGGTGGCATCACTAAAGTTACCTCAGTCCACTATTATTACACCTCTGCTACTGACTTGAGGCCAACACAAATTATATATGAAATAAAAAGGTCAAAATACTTTTGAGATAATCACAACTGAATGCAGTATATCACTTCCAGACAGTATTACATAAAATGGCAAATTTATCAAGAATAGTGAAATATACTCTCTTATTCAGCTAAGATCTATCACAATTTGTTAATCTTACTAGCAAGCCACACAGTTCTAATAAATGCACTCTGCCTATCCATAACAAAATATCATTACAGTAAAAACCTCTTTGCATGCCTAGTGGTTAGCACACAGATGCCGTACCATCAGAATTTTCTGCAATACAAAATCCTAGACTTTCAGATTTTCACTGTACTTTGATGCACTATACTATGGTCACATTGTTCCCAAGAGTTCCAGGTGCATTTGGCCACAACATCATCTCATTTAACCTCAGCACAATAGTTCACACGCTGCATGCAAAGTCGCTCAGGCATGTCCCACTCTCTGCAACCCCGTGAACGGCAGCCCGCCAGGCTCCTCTGTCCATGGCATTCTCCAGGCAGGAACACTGGAGCGGGTTGCCATGCCCTGCTCCGGGGAATCTTCCCAATCGAGGGACTGAACTTGGGTCTCTCAAGTCTCCTGCACTGGCAGGTGAGTTCTTGACTGCTAACGCCACCTGGGAAACCCAGATAGTTCACACGTGGTACTCACAGGTGATATTAACACTATTCATGCAAGCACGCTTGGAAGAACATGACCTCTTTTCCACTATAATATACAAACGTTTGTTTCCCTTCTCTCTAGTTTATAGCAAAAGGGGAGATTTCAGATACTGTACAATAGTTTTGTACCTTGTATCCTCTTTTATGGAATTATTTCTATAGGGGAATTACAATTTTATCTTGAATACCATGAGTTTTACAACACAATGAAAGAACTGGAAGAGACCTAGGGCTTAGTGGAATAGGCAGTGTAAAGCACTCCTCTGGAATCATTTAGAAAATGGTATCTGTCTATGGGTACCTCTCTAGAGGAACAATATAAAATATGAAGGAAATTACAAGCCCTGTCTGCATTCCAGTGAGTTATACCCAAAATACCAGTCCTGTCCCAATTTACATATGGATTACTCTATAAGTTTCAAGAGTCTTTACTTGAAATGTGTAGCAGGAAAGCAGTTCACCTAATAAGCAGCAGCATATTGAATGAAAACACTGGGCCAAAAAGGCAGGGCAGAATACTGAACCTTCTAAGGGAAGAAAAAGGACACTGAAGTCAGAGACTCGGACGAAATGCCAAGTGCTTGTCAACAGGCACATTTCACTGGCAAGAAGAAAATCATTTCATCTATCGATTCATGTATTCAAACACTTAAGGGCCCACTGCTACACACAAAAGGCACCAATACACATGGCTTCTAAGTGAACTGAGTCACCGCCATACTTTTCCACCATCTACTAAGAGACAATTTAGTAAGAAGTATTTTAAGAGTTCTGTACAGGCAGCTCTTAACTTTTACAACCACCCTTTAGGAATTCATCACTGGTTACAGATTCCTCACACATGTAAGCATGCCCCGAAAGGAAAGATCACCAAGATGGGCTGAGGTGAATGATGGACAGACTTGGCCCCGATGGGCTAGGATCCACTCCAGCTCCTTACCCCAACAGGTTTTCTCCCATCCTAGAGAGTGAGCAAAAAGACTGCAGCAGCATCTGCTCTAATTAACCTTTTAGGTACATTCTTTACCAACTTAGGTAATTCACATCAGTAACAATACTTGCAATACACCTCAAAACTTGGTCATCTGAAACCCTGTCTTCCAGAGACTTGGCCTGATTCTAGACTCTGTCTTCCAAGTAAATGTTATGTGAAACTTGGACTAGCTTTCAGAACATCTGGAGAGGAGGGTCGGTCTAAAATGTCAGACTGAATACCAAATGGAAAACTGGACCTAAGGTCCTGCAGCAGAGACGGTCCTCTAAGACCAAACACCCACTTTCCTGCTGCTCAGACCAGAGTGTTCAAACAGTGTGTGTGTTTGAGGGGTGAGGAGCCAGGGGAGCAAGCCAAGCAATGGTTGGACAGTGAGTGTGACCTACAGTGAGGTCGCCTACCGCCAAGACAGAACAGTGCATTAAGGATCCAATTAGAACAGTTAAAAGCAAAGTCTAAGCATCGCTTGAGGTCTTGACCAGTTAGTGCCTGGAAAAGTGAACCTTGCAAGGAAGACGCACCCCTCCAGCACCGTGAGGACACAGCTTGTTCCTGTTGTCCCCACACTCCAGCTTTCAAGGTCAGAACTATGAACTTGCTTTCTCTGTTCTACCACAAGAATAACTTTTTGATTCTGATCCCTTTATAGGAGGTTCACAATCATCACAGATCTCCCTCATCTAAAACTAGCCTATGGGCTCTGCGGGAGATGTCTTTCCAACAAGGTCAAGGAAAGGTCTGTGTGTCCCAAGAGCGGCAGTGGGGCTGAGCCCAGGCTCTCTCCACCTCAGAGCGGTTTTAAAGAGTGTTTCCTGAAGAAAACTGTACCAATGGCTAATCAAAAAAATCTGACTGCAGCCCACCTTGGGGTACAGAGAGCAGATGCACAAACACTGCAGTACCCACCCCATTGGGATAAAGGAGGTGGCTGAGCCCCAGAGAAAGGCAGCACACCCCTAATGGAAACGGCAAGTCATGCACAAGCTTCTTGAGTGACTTCAAGAGCTCTGCGGGATACAGCGGACTTCCAGAAACAACCATCCCAACCTCAGAAACCCTCATTTGCGGTTGGCTGAGCCTCCAGAAAAAAGGGCTTATCGGCTGACCCCACATCACGGGGCAGGGGCTGCTGGGCAGAGGGTGTCTTTCTATCTTCCATCAGTTAGATCTGCTGAAGATCGGAGGGATCTGAAAGGGCCCTCGTATCCCTCCCCCAAAGTGAAAAACCAGTAAGTGAAACTGCTGCACTGGGAGCCAAAGGCTCAGGCTCTTCAGCCCTGCGAATGGGCGCCACGCCAAAGCCCAAGCCTGCTTTAGGCACACGCAGCACAGAAGTAGCCGCAGGGTGCAGGGTAGGGCAGGGAATGAAAACGCAAAGCAAAGTCAGAAACCGAAAATGAAGGGTAGCTCTAAGAAAACAACTGGCCTTGGCTGCACTGCTGAGTCTCAGCGGCGACAACTCCTATGGCCTTACTTTGGGGGAACCAGACTAGATACACAGAACTTACCCTTTCCCAAAGGTAATTCACTGTAGTTTATTGTGACTCCTAGTTACAACACCAAGACTGCAGCCACAGCTGCTGACCATCATTCACTCAACATGCAAAAAGAAATGAGGTAAATTATTAGAATATCATGACAAAAAAAATCACTTACTGATTTATACAGCAGTACTGAGTATTGACACAGAAAATGTTCTAATTATAGGACTTTAAAAAGAAATAAAACTATATAATATGTTATAATGGGCTTCCCACGTGGCTCAGTGGTAAAGAATCCGCCTGCCAATGCAGGAGACACTGGAGACTTGGGTTTGATTCCTGTATCGGGAAGATTCCCTGGAGTAGAAAATGGTAACCCACTGCAGTATTCTTGCCTGGAGAATCCCATGGACCGAGGAGCTTGGTGGGCTACAGTCTGTGGGGTCGCACAGAATCAGACGCAACTGAGCACACACACATAAAGCAATGTTCTAATGACACCACATATTTTAAAAGCATTCAATATATGTCTGCATGATATAGACAGATCTACACTGGCTCTAAATAATTATAAATAATCATCACACTTTTTTGCCCATTTCAATCCCGTCTCTGCACTGGCTATTTCCAGATCTGTCCAACCTGACAATTACTTTCAGCAAAACCCGGCTTTTGCATCGCACATCCACTACATCACGTTCATCTGCTGAGGGGAGGCCCAGATGGTCTTTCACACTGGACTGGACAGCAGGAAGTGATGGACTCGCTCCAAAGAGCAAAGCCTCCGCCTGTGGCCTTCTGTTAACCCTCCCCGTCTCATCCGCCCCGTTCTCAGTTCCTGTATGTTCCCTCTGCATCAGCAAGCAAGCTCTGTCCTCCAAGTGTCTCTTCCCATAAAGCAGGGAGAAACAGCGATATAACACTAAATTAATTCTCAAATAAAGCAATGCTCTTACATTAGCCTCCTAGTCCAAAAACAAGTCTATGCTTGGTGTTAAAAGCTATAGCAGGTACTCAAGAGTACATAGCCCCTGATCACAAAGAACTAATAAAACTTACAGAGTCCAACTAATAAAACAGAACTCATAAATATGTAACAGAGAGAAAATTATAAAGTATTTTTAACTGCTAGGCTTGGCTCTCATTTCCAACCCAACCGAACCCACCACCTCACTGTACGACTCTGGGCAAAGTCCTCATCTGTAAAATGGGAGTTAAACCTAGATGATCTTACCTTCCAGAGTTCTAGAAACAACCAATCAGGGAAGGAAAGATAAATGTGGGCTTCTAGTATGAGTTACAAGTTTACCTATGAGCAGACAACAAGTGAGACTAAATACCAAGTGAATATGGCAACAGGAAAAAATCTCCAGTCTTACTATACAAGCAGAGCAATCTGAAAGCAAATGCAAAGAGTATACTCTCCTTCCTCCCATCACAGAAACCCTGCACGTGGATTACTACATCCACAAACCTACTGTCAGGAGAGAAGAGGAGAGGAGAGGAGAGGAACCTTGTGTGCAGCAGCTCTGTATCAGGCATGGTTACAAAGACAAATATGCACTAGGCACAGTCTCTGATTTGAGGAAGTTTATTTCATTTCATTCATTCATTCAGTAAATATTTACTGAGCACCTACTATGTACACAAAGAACATGTTCCAGGCAAGAGTAAATAGGACAGACAAGATTACTGCTCAAAAAACTTGCAGTCCTGGGTGTACACAAAAAAACGCCAACTGCAGGAAAAGAAAACTGAGGAGAGCAGTATGACAGAGAGCGACAGTCAGGAAGAGAGGCAGCGCTGCTCTAAACTGGCTGACTGAACAAAAGCGTGTGTAATGGGAATTCGCTGTATTATTCTCTCCACAATATTCACTCGAAATTTTTACAAGCCACAGACGGACAGGATAATCAGTGCAGGTTTCACATGTGAGATGACATGTGAACTAAGATCTGAAAACCAGTACAAGGCATGTCTCCCTATGCCCTCCAGAGAGAGGCAACTGCTGATGCAGAGGCCTCAAGGAGCTGGGATCCTTCATGAGAAAAAAGGGCTCATTTGCCCACACCAAGAGCCAGGGAGAAGAAGCAACAGGCCAGGAGTGGAAGCAGAGCCTGTGGAGACCCTATTACACAATGGTAAGGAATTCCGAGCTTACTCTAAACCCAAGAAGCAGCCACTGCAGGGTTTTACGCAGGAATGAAAACATAGGACTATACTTGTTTTTGTTTTTAATTACAAAGCAATACAAGTTAGGTGCTAAATGATTCCAAACACATTTATGTTTAGTAATGGGATGAATTTACCTCCCTAATCACTTCAGTTCCTTATTTCAAGCACATCAATGTAAAGACATTTAGTTCAGTACCTGGGGAAGTGGCTCAGAAGCATGCCGGGCAAGAAAGAATCAGTGAGAAATTAAATTCTGTTACAGATGTCCAAGGGCTTCCCTGGTGCCTCAGCTGGTAAAGAATCCGCCTGAAATGTGGAGACTTGGGTTCAATCCCTGAGTTGGGAAGATCCCCTGGAGAAGGGAAGGGCTACCCACGCCAGTATTCTGGCCTGGAGAATTCCACGGACTGTATAGTCCATGGAGTCACAAAGAGTCGGACACGACTGAGCGACTTTCACAGACATCCTTAAAAACTCTGAGCAAACAGATTGTGGGCTAGAATTTCAGACTCATGTAAAGCAGAAAAATATTCTGGCTACTGGGCCAGCAGCCACATAAATAAAGGGAAAAGGTCAGATGAATGACTTCCCCCCATCACTGACAGAAAAGAATGGGGACCCCAGATGTCATGTCCATGCTCCTGACTTCTCATCCTGTTTATTTCGAAAAAACATTATAAAAAGAATTTAGAATCCACGGAGACATTAAAAAAAGAAGAAAAAAAAAAGACTCCACAGAGACAGAAGCAGATTAGTGGTGGCCAGAGCTGGGGCAGGGAACGGAGAGCTGTCTAAAGGGTGTGAGGTCTCCTTGTGGGGTGATGTATACATCCTGGAACTACAAAGAGATGGCAGTTCCACAACATACTGAATTTACTAAATGCCACTGGATTATACACTTTAAAGTGGCTAATGGTTAACTTTATGTTATGTGGATTTTACTTCGAATCTTTTAAAAAGGAAATTGAAAAGAATGAAAAATAAGAGCAGCTGATGGCGAGTATGTGCATCACTGGAAGCAGTTTTAGATCCAGGTTCTGATCAAAACTCAAGATAAACTGAACGCAGACCATTCTTAAGATCAGCAGTATTGACATTTTGGCCCAGAGCACTGTTCTGTTCTGGGGACTGTGGATATTTGGCAATTTCCTGGGCTTCTAACCACTCTATACTAGGGGGCCCCTGTCCCAACCTGTGCCAACTAAAAATGTCTCAAGACTGTCAAAGTCCCTTTGAGGGGCATGGCATCCTGCTGTCAGACAACCACTAACTTTTCTGCATCTGAATTTCCTCAACCACCAGATGCCCATCACCTTACCCAAGGTCTCTTTCATTTCCGGAATTCTAGTCCATATTTGGTTCACCACCAGTGATATATAATATAGTACAGCCTTCTCTTCCACTAACCTTCTCTGTGTCTTACAAAGCTGCTTCAAGGATATGAAATAACCAAGGAAATGCTTTAGTGAAACCTCCTCAAAGAGTAAAACTGGCTAGCCGAAAGAAGTGGTATAGTAGTTCTTCCATTAAGACTCCAAGATCAGTTAATAAAGGAATATTCAAGTCAGAGTACTAGTTTCCAAATCTGTAATTTTGTTTTTATTTAATATGCCTCTTAAATAAGATCTTCTCTTGAAATTAACTGAAACATCTTTTCTCATAGTTTTCAAGGATTTTAGGCTCCTCTGTATTCACACATGAACACCTCAGGAATACTGGGCAATAAAGGGTTAACCCACTAAGTTCTGTGTATGCTCAAAGAATTACAACCAACTTCATTTAATTATTAAGTAGCCAATAAGCTAATCTCTGTGGCTCGTTAGTGCACTAATGAAATAAGGCCTTCCAGCTCAGAGCTGTCATTCCAATCAGGAGACTGTTCTCCTCAGCTAGTAGAAAGAGATGGCAGGATCTAAGGACTCACATTACGAATTTGGGGAAAGAGAAAAGAATCTATGTCATATTTCACTCTTTTTGTGTTTAAAGGTACCCAAGCTCCTGAACTGACACTTAAAGAAAACCCCAGCCAACGATAGCAGACCACACATTCTTTTCAAGTACACATTAAATAACTAGCAAGCCCACGTTATGGACCACAATACAAGTCTCAATCAACTTTAAAGGATGCCAACTTGAGGCAAGAACCTGTGGAGTAGAGGAGGCATGTATCCCCGAAAAGAAATAACAGACAAAAACAACAGACAACCCCACTAGCAAAGACAAACACATCCCCACATACATGCCGATTAGTGAGCTGCTCCTCTCCATGCTCTTGCCTTTCTCAACTACTGCATTTGCTCTTATTGTTACGATGCCTTCTTATACACTGAGAACATGTACCACATGTTTTCATGTTCACTGTGAATCTTTTTTCTTCACAGTTTAATTTTGCATTAAAATTATGACTATGACAAGTTTAAAAAAAAAAGATGCCAACTCTACTTGTCTGACCAAAATAGAATTAAGTTAGAAATCAATAATAGAAAACTCTGTGACAGATTCCCAAGTATTTGAAACTAAATTAACAAACTTCTAAATAACTTTAGGAAAAAAATCAAAATAAAAGGGTGATAAGCCTGAATGCTTTTCCCTCAGATGAAGAACAAGACAAGGACGGGTGCTCTGGTTGCTTCTATTTGACGCTTTAGGGAGTTCTAGACAGAGCAATAAGGCAAGAAAAATAAAAGGCACCCACATCAGAAGCAAAACTGTCTTATTTACAGACATCATCACATCACCTATGTTGAAAGCCCGACGGAATCTACAAAGATACTGCAAAAAAAGCGAATTCAGGATAATTACAGGATACAAGATCAATATGTAAAATTCAATTGCATGTCTATAAATTAGCAAAAAACAACTGGAATCTTTTTAAAATGTACAACAGCATGGACTGCCCCCAGTGGTTAAGACTCCACACTTCATTATAGGGGTGCACTGTGGAACCCTGCTTGGGGAACTAAGATCCCACATGCTGTGAAGCACAGTAAAAAACAATTTTTTAAATGATTAAAAATTTTAAAAACATACAACAGCATAGAAAACAAGTATAAAATGCTTCAGGAAAAAATCCAACAAAAGGCAGGACCTAAACTGAAAAACAAAAATTTTCTGTGAGAAACTAAATAAAATCTAAACAAACAGAAAAGACTAAATACAATTAAAAGGTCAGTTTCCCACAAGACCTGTATATTCCTCACAATCCCATTCAAAATCTCAGCATAATTCTAAAATCCATATGGAAGTACAAAGGACACAAAATAGGCAAACAGAGTATCACTAACATTATTGAATTTTAAGAATTATGACAAAATTATAGTAATCAAGACAGTGTGATATTAGCCTAGAAACAGACAAGTTCAATAATGAAACAGGATAATGGTCCAGAAGTGAGCCCACACATATGTAAGCAACTGATTCTTTATAAAAGGACAAAGGCGATTCAATGAATAAAGGACATCCTTTCAACAAATGGTGATACAACATACACAAAACAAAACAACAGTTGTGATTAATGCCTCACACCATAAGCAAAAATCAACTCAAAATGTATCATAAATCTAAATATAAAATCCAAAATGGGGTTTCCCTTGTGGCTCTGTGGTTAAAAAAAAAAAAAAAAATCCACCTGCCAGTGAGGGAGACATGGGTCTGATTCCTGGTTCGGGAAGACCCCACATGCTGCAGAGCAACAGGGCTGTGCGCCACAATTGCTGACCCTAGAGCTGGGGACCCGCGCCTACTGAAGCCTGCGAGCCCCAGAGCCCACTCAGCAACAAGGGAAGCCCGCGCGCTGCAACCAGAGAGCAGCCCCCGCCTGCCGGTGCTGGAGCAAAGCCCAGGTAGCAACAAAGACCCAGCACAGCTGAAAACATCACAGAAATACTTCTTAAACAATAAAACTTAAAGAAAATATTAAGAACAACTTCCCCAGTGGTCCAGTGGTTAAGACTTCACACTTCTACCACAGAGGGTGTGGTGGGGAAGTTCCACACGCCTCGAGGTGTGCCCTCCCCCGTAAGAGAAAACATAAGAGAAAACCTTTGTGACCCTGGACAAGGAAAAAATGTCTTAGATATGATGATAACAAAAGCAGAACCACAGACAAAATAATTGATAAATTAGAATTTGAAAATTCTAATTTATTAATTAGAAAAGACAACTCATAGACTAAAAAAAAGAAAATTCATAGACTGAAAGAAAAGACAACTCACATACTGAAAGAAAAGATATGTAAAATGATAATTCTGACAAAGGACTTCTATCTGGAACACATACACCTAATAGACTAATTTTTAAAAATAACCAAAATGTCCTAATAGAAATTTCATCAACAATATGTGAATCACTAACAAACACATGAAAGGGGGCTACCATGATTATTAGGGAGGTAGCACTCCACACCCACCAGAACATCATAATCACACTGACAATACTGAGTAATAATGATAATGGGAAAAACTGGAACTCGTCAACCACTGTGGTAATAAGTTTGGGGGGTTATTATAAAGTCAAACACAACTCCAATTCTACTCCTAGGTTCCCAGCCAGGAGAAAAGAAAACACATGCTCACAAAAATACCCATTAGCAAACACACACAGTTATTATTCATACCAAACAAAGGGTGGAAACAATCCAAACATCCACTACCTCACAAAAAGATCAAGAGAGAAGAGGAGTATATCCTTATAGCAGAATAACTCAGCCAGAAACTATTCAAGGGACTTCCCTGCAGGTGCAATGGTTAATACTCTGCAGTTCTACTGCAGGGGGTACAGCTTCAGTCCCTGGCTGAGGGACTATAATCCCAAATGTTGTGCAGCCAAAAAGACAAAAGGGTTCAAAAAAGAAAAACTGAGGACGTATCCAAAAGACATAGGCTTACCTGAAAGAACCACAAAGGCCAAAGCTAGGGCAATTTGGGCAACAAAGCTCACAGAGCTCTGAGTATCCAGAGTCTCCAGCTGACAGTAAGAGGCTGAGGAGACATGTTGTCAAGAAACCAAAGCTGAAGGCAAGATTGAAAACCGAATCAAAGATGGACACATATTCAAATAAAGTCTGAGTTTAGTTAGCAGCACTGTACCAAAGCATCTTCGTGTTGACAAATGTACCCTGGCTGTATAAGATTAAACATCAGGAAGGCTGGGTAAAAGGTATTCAGCAGGAGTCAGAAAACTAATGACCACTGACCAAAATCCAAGCAGCCACCTGCTCTTATCAAGTTTTATTGAGGAAGTTCACCCATGGTCCAGTGGCTAGGACTTGGCGCTTTCACTGCCAGGGCCTGAGTTCTGTCCCTGGTTGGGGAATTAAGATTTCGCAAGCCACATGGCATACCAAAGGGAAAAAAAAAAAAAAACAAATATCTACTGGAACATAGCCATACCCATTCATTTACTTACTGTCCAGCTATGGCCGCTTTTGCCTTACACTGGCAGAACTAAGCAATTCCGAGAAAAGACAATCTGTCCACAAAGCCTAAAATACTTACTATCTGGCCCTCTACAGAAAAAGTTTGCTAATAGGTAATATATGAACTCTCGGTACTTTGACAATAACTTCAGTAAATCTACAATGATTCTACACTATATACAAAGGGTTCGGGGCTTCCCTGTGGCTTAGTGATGAAGAATCCACCTGCCAATGCAGGAGACACGGGTTCAACCCTTGGTCTGAGAAGAATCCACAAGCCGCGGAGCAACCAAGCCTATGCACCGCCATTACTGAGGCCTTGTGTCCCAACTACCGAGCAACCAAGCCTGCGCACCGCCATTACTGAGGCCTCGTGCCCCAACTACCGAAGCCCATGCGCCCCAGGGCCCGTGCTCAGCAGAGAGGCTGCCACAACGAGAAGCTCGCTCGGCAGCTAGAGAGTAGATCCTGCTCACTGCAAGGACAAGCTCTCTTGGGGTCCCCTCAACCAACTGTACAAAGATAGATGAGGTTATGATTACACAGACATGCAGCCAGTTACTTAAGAAAGCCCCCACCCCCTTCAGAACAACCTCTCCCCTCTCTCTGGCCTTCCCAGGCTTGCTGGCTTTCCTCATTGTTCCCAAACCTGGGAGCAAAGCAGATGGCAGTGAGCACAGGACTCAAAATGCAGCCCGTTTAAAATAAAGATTTTAAATTCAAAACGAAGTGTTCTGCAGGAAGCAGGACATTGCAAAGCGCCTCCCCTAGGGGCTGGGAGGTAGTGATCTCTGGCTTCCTTGATCTCAGCACCACGACTTAATAGCCCCATCCAAGGAAACCACTGCCACCTACTCCAGAACACCTCGTGGCTGCATGTTTCAGAGCTCTCCACTTCCCTCACACCTTTTTTTTTCTTTTGTGTATTACAAACCTCTTTTCCTCAGTGAGGCAACCTGAGTTTGGGATAAAAATGGAAGATATTCCTGAAGATTACACTGCAACTACACTCAAGGGGCAAAGACCTAGATTTTTCAACTTCAAGGAAGTTAAAATATTTTTAAGAAAAATTTATAAATCAAACACAAAACATTATCTAATACCTGGCGGTGGTTTAGCTGGTAAGTCGTGTCCGACTCTCATGATCCCATGGAGGTAGCCCGCCAGGCTCCTCTGTCCATGGGGTTTCCCGGGCAAGAATAATGGAGTGGGCTGCCGTTTCTTTCTCCAGGGGATCCTCCCCACCCAGGGACTGAACGAAGGTCTCCTGCCCAGCAGGCAGCCTCTTTACCGACTGAGCTACCAGGGAATTCCGTTTATTCTAGACATGATCCCTGCAGTACAACGTAGTAGATACTGTCAAGGTCCTCAGAAAGTCTGAAGAAAAGTGAGGAAGCTCAGCCAAAATGTGGAAGCCAAATGTGGTTTCTAGATTTTTTAAAAAATACTATTTTAGAAGTTAATATAAAACATATTCACTTGAGAATAAGCCAAATAAAGAAAAAATAATCACCACAGAAGCTTCAGCTTGCCAGCTTTAAATTTGAAGATATGCATGCTTAAAGAATGTGTCTCTTAAATCTTAAAGATTTCTGAACAAAATTCAGAAAGGATGACTAAATATATTTACTTTAGTAAAATCCACCATTTCCATTCATGGTGTACTCATGCCTAAGCACACTCCTGATGCTCCACCCAAATTTCCACTCACTTCCCACACCATCCAAATCCTAAACACCATGCACAAGTGTCTTCCCAGGAGAAAACCCAGAAATATCAGAGCGGAAAACAACTTGCCTCACCTAAAGATGAGAAAGCTGAGGTCCAGAGAATGGAAGAGACCTGCTAAAGCGAAAACTTAAGAGTGAGGTCAGGCTCCACCAGCCTGGTGGCCCAGCACCTGCCCCAGGCCAGGTCTTCCTCCCTGTTCCCCGCCCCTGCTGAACCAGACCAGCTCACACCTCCCAACCTAGTGTTTTTCCTGCTTTCATATGCACAGGAATCACCTGGAAACTTCATTTAAATTCAAAGTCTGAAACAGTAATCTCAGAGTGAGACCTAAGATTCTGCATTTCTAACAAGCTCCCAAGCTATGTTGCTGCTGCTGGTCAAGGTCCACAGATGGAAGGGAAGGTCTGGCAGCAAGTGATTCTATCCTAGCCAATTCAGACTTTTACTTCCTGTACAATCTATGACTCCTGAGTCTACAGGAAATCTCCCTAGCCCTCAGTCTTCTCATATAAATTCTGTTTTATAAGGCCCAAATGATAGAATTCATACATCTATTCTAAAGTCTTGGCATTTACTGAATTTTTGGTGAATAGCTAATTTGAATACAACTTTTAAGTTGGCGTTATTCAGGTATTTGATGTTTTAAGGCACCTAATCCCCATATTAATTCAATGGGCACACTGAGAGAACACTGGCTGTGACAGCGCCGTGCCCCACAGGTGCAGAGCACGGCCAGGTGAGTGAGCCGGGCTGGCTCCACAGCCGGCATTAAGCACCTCCCTCTCCAGAAATGCTATTATTTTTCTTCCTCAACTCCAAATCCCAAATTCTGCCACAGGCTGTGTGTAAGCCCAACCTCAGGGCGCCCCACATTTACATTTTCACCCCGGTCGCAATCCTCAGCTCAATAAAGAGTGACTGCATCTGGGCGGCCCCCAGGCCAGAGTCTGAGGACTCATGGGATGGGAGTCCTCCCCGCCCCGTCAGGTCCACACCCCCTCCTCACAGCACTGAGCTTTACAACCCCCACACTGTCCTGAGGTGAAATTCACAGATAATGATGCCTTCTTACAACCATAAATATAATTTACAACCATAAACATAATTGATATATGACCCCAACTATAATCAAGAGAAGACAAAAATTAAATACATAATAAAAAGTATTCCAAAATGTAAATGCTTAAGCGTGGACTCACTAGAAGACACGGCAGTCACACATGTTAAAACAGAACCCAAAATAAAAACACAGACCAACACCGAGCTGAGGAGTAAGCAATTAACCATGATCAGTGATGAGTAAGATACGATACAGGATATTCCCAAACGGTGGAAAACTCTCATCAACATTTCAAACAAAACAGTATGATCTTTCCTTGGTTCTGAACAGTGGCACTACTAAAAATCTTGGTACATGTTTAAACACTGCAAAAACTACCCTGTGTTGACAGGTGAAACCGTAAGTTTGGATTTAAGTTCCAGTTTTTTCTTCACCTGCATGAAAGACCTCAGGCTGTATGTGTGACATCCAGCAACCCCATGCCCATCCTCTCTCCGCCAGTGCTGCCTCTGACCTCTGGCACCAAAAGGCCTCCACAGATTCCCAGAACACTCTGGGGATGACACACCCCTGGGGATGGAACTGGGACCACGGTACTAGTCTCTTCAAGCCACTGTCCAACCAACTCTGTGTCCAACTGTCACCCGCAGCCCCATTCAATCTCCAGCTCGGGTCGGCAGCTCTCACCAAGGCAACTGGCACAGCCTGGTAACTGCCTTTCTAGTTCCAACCTGCTGCCTCTGTACTAAGAGGGAACTAAACTAAACTCTACTCTCCATTCAGTCAACAAATATTTTATGCACACTGACTATATGCCATCCTTAAACATTATAAATCACAACATTCTCTCCTGCTCAAACTAGAATAGCTCATCACCTATGGCAATTTTTCAAACAGTGCTCTATTTTTATCTGTTTTACATACTGAGTTCCTGCATAAAATTTCCTTTTAACAAAGTGATTCACAGCTTTAAAAGTTTGAAAACCCTGACTTTCAGAATAAAATCAAATAACCTTCCTATCTAACCATCGCCTCAGCACTAACCGAGCCTCATCTCCTGCACCCCCACCCACCCTGCAGATGGCCCCACAGTGCCATGCCCTCTCTGGCAAGGTCTCTTCCTCCCTTCCACATGGCCTGCCATCCTACTAAGTGGCCCTCTCTCTGTGCCTATGCGCCTGTTAATTCTCTACCCAGCCTTCCAGGCTGAGGAAGCTGTGAAACCATCCTGATTCCCCTACACCCATCCCCCAACAGGCTCAGCTATTTTTTTTTTGTAAAGCTGTCTTCTGTCTGCTGTATTTTGCACACTTCCATTTTACAAATACTGTACTACAACAGTCTATTTGAACATCTACCTCTATAATATCCCCCCTTCTCTCTCAGATTTTGTGGGCAGTGACTAAGTCTTTCACTTTCTGGCACCTGTCAGTGTACAGAGCCCTCCTCCCTTCAAGGGTAAGCTGACTGAGTGATATTAGTAGGTTTCTCTTCTTCTCAATCTAAAATATAAATTTCCCTACCCAAGTATTCAAAATAAATATCACTAACAATAAACAGCTTCCTAGGTGGCATAGTAGTAAAGAAATCACTTGCCAATGCAGGAGACCCACAAGAAACGTGGGTTTGATCCCTGGGTTGGGAAGATCCCCTGCAGAAGGAAATGGCAACCCGCTCCAGTATTCTTGCCTGGGAAATACCATGGACAGTGGAGCCTGGCGGCTACAGTCCATGGGGTTGCAAAGAGTGGGACATGACTGAGCATGCAGGCACACACACAACCAATGTTTGCATGAAAAGAAGGCCACGGAAGGAACAGTTCTACTCACGGCTTGGGGGAAAGTTTGCAGCTATCCAAAAAACATCCGCTTCATGACTATGCTAAAGCCTTGCTGTGATATGGATCACAACACACTGCGGAAAACTCTTAAAGAGATGGGAATACCAGACCACCTTACCTGATTGCTGAGAAACCTGTAAACAGGTCAAGAAGCCAACAGTCAGAATCAGACATGGAACAATGGTTCAAAATTGGGAAAGGAGTATGTCAAGGCTATGTTCTGTCACCCTGCTTATTTTTTGTTTCAAATATTTATTCATTTACTTTCTAAATTTATTTTTAATTGAAAGTAATTGCGTTACAGTATTACATTGTTTCTACTGAACACTAACATGAATTAGCCATAGGTTTACGCACGTGCCCCCCACCTCCCTCCCCCATCCCACCCTCTAGGTTGTCATCNGAGTATGTCAAGGCTATGTTCTGTCACCCTGCTTATTTTTTGTTTCAAATATTTATTCATTTACTTTCTAAATTTATTTTTAATTGAAAGTAATTGCGTTACAGTATTACATTGTTTCTACTGAACACTAACATGAATTAGCCATAGGTTTACGCACGTGCCCCCCACCTCCCTCCCCCACCCCACCCTCTAGGTTGTCATCGAGCAAAAATATGGACTGCTTCACAAACCTGCATGCCCTCCTTGCACAGGGGCCATGCTAATCTTCTGTGTATTTTTCCAATTTTAGTATGTGTACTGCCGAATCAACTATCACCCTGCTCATCTGACTTATATGCAGAGCACATCATAAGAAATGCCAGGCTGGATTCACGGTTGCACAAGCTGGAGTCAAAATTGCCAGAAGAAATAACAACCTCAGATATGCAGGTGACACCACCCTGATGGCAGAAAGTGAAGAGGAACTTTCATCCTTGAGGAGGATGAAAGAAGAGAGTGAAGAGCTGGCTTAAATCTGGATTCACGGTTGCACAAGCTGGAGTCAAAATTGCCAGAAGAAATAACAACCTCAGATATGCAGGTGACACCACCCTGATGGCAGAAAGTGAAGAGGAACTTTCATCCTTGAGGAGGATGAAAGAAGAGAGTGAAGAGCTGGCTTAAAACTCAGTGTTCAAAAATCGAAGATCATGGCATCTGGCCCCAGCACTCTGTGGCAAACAGAAGGGGAAAATGGGCAACAGTGACAGAGTTTATTTTCTTGGGCTCCAAAATCACTGCAGGTGGTGACTGCAGCCACTGGAATTAAAAGACGCTTGCTCCTTGGAAGGAAAGCTGACAAATCTAGACAGCATATTAAAAAGCAGAAACATCACTTTGCCGACCAAGGCCCGTATAGTCAAAGCTACAGTTTCCCAGTAGTCATGTACGGACGTGAGACCTGGACCATAAAAAAGCTGAACGCTGAAGAGCTGATGCTTTCGAACTGTGGTACTGGAGAAGACTTGGAGCCTCTAGACTGGAAAAAGATCAAACCAATCAATCCTAAAAGAAGTCAACCCTGAATATTCAGTGGAAGGAATGATGCTGAAGTTGAAGCTCCAACACTTTGGCCACCTGATGCGAAGAGCAGGAGAAGGGGGTGACCGAGAATGAGATGACTGGATGGCATCACCAATTCAGTGCACATGAGTTTGAGCAAACTCTAGGAGATAGTGAAGGACAGAAGCCTGCACACTGCAGACAACGAGGTTGCAAAGAGTCGGACACAACTGATTTCAACAGTAACAACTTGAAATCAGGCAGCTTCTGACATGAAATAGTAAGTACCCAAAGACACATATGAAACAATCTTACGGAAACTGTTTAACTTGAATCTAATCTTGAGTTAACAGAAAAATTCAAAACATGTAACACTGTATAAGACAATGGACTGACACTCATCAAAGGGTTATAAAAAGCAAAAAGTCAAGAGGACTACTCTAGATGAAAATAATAGGTGCAATGCAAGAAGGCAATGGCACCCCACTCCAGTACTCTTGCCAGGAAAATCCCATGGATGGAGGAGCCTGGTAGGCTGCAGTCCATGGAGTCGCAAAGAGTTGGACACGACTGAGTGACTTCACTTTCATGCACTGGAGAAGGAAATGGCACCCCACTTCAGTGTTCTTGCCTGGAGAATCCCAGGGATGGGGGAGCCTGGTGGGCTGCCGTCTATGGGGTTGCACAGAGTCGGACACGACTGAAGTGACTTAGCAGCAGCAATGCAAGAAACCTTGACCAAAACCAAACCAACGATGAAAGATATTTTTCTGATGGGGGAGGGGGAGGAACTGAATATTAGATTAGATAATACTATACATAGGATTAAGTAATATTATGAAACTGTTTTTAATTTTCCTTAGAAGTATTAATAGTACTGTGGCTATAGAGGAGAATGTTCTTATTTTTATATTCTTCTTAGGCAATGTATGCTGCAGTATTTAAGAATGAAATATTATGATGTATGTATGATAAAAAGCCTTTGACTGTGTGGATCACAAAAACTGTGGAAAATTCTTAAAGAGATGGGAATACCAGACCACCTTACCACCCTCCTGAGAAATCTGTATGCAGGTCAAGAAGCAGCAGTTAAAACAGACATGGAACAATGGACTGGTTCCAAATTGAGAAAGGAGAGTGTCAAAGCTGTATATTGTCGCCCTGCTTATTTTACTTCTATGCAGAGTACATCATGGGAACGCCGGGCTGGATGAATGAAGTACAAGCTGGAATCAAGATTGCCGGGAGAAATATCAATAACCTCAGATATGGAGATGACACCATCCTTATGGTAGAAAGTGAAGAGGAACTAAAAAGCCTCTTGATGAAACTGAAAGAGGAGAGTGAAAAAGTTGGCTTAAAACTCAACATTCAAAAAATGAAGATCATGGAATCTGGTCCCATCACTTCATGGCAAAAAGATGGGAGAAAAAAATGGAAACAGTGACAGACTTTATTTTCTTGAGTTCCAAAATCACTGCAGATGGTGACTGCAGACATGAAATTAAAAGACGCTTGCTCCCTGGAAGAGCTATGACCAACCTAGATGGTGTATCAAAAGCAGAGACATCACTTTGCCAACAAAGGTCCATCTACTTAAAGTTATGGTTTTTCCAGTAGTCACGTATGGATATGTGAGTTGGACCATAAAGAAAGCTGAGCACCAAAGAATTGATGCTTTTGATCTGTGGTGTTGGAAAAGATTCTTGAGAGTCCCTTGGACTGCAAGAAGATCCAACCAGTCCATCCTAAAGGAAATCAGTCCTGAATATTCATTGGAAGGACTGATGGCTGAAGCTCCTATAGTTTGGTGACCTGATGCGAAGAACTGACTCACTGGTAAAGACCCTAATGCTGGGAAAGATTGAAGGCGGGAGGAGAAGGGGATAAGTAGATGAGATGGTTGGATGGCATCACCACCTCGATGGAAATGAATCTGAGCAAGCTCCAGGAGTTGGGAAGCCTAACATGCTGCAGTCCATGGGGTCAAAGAGCGTCAGACACGACTGAACATGAACACGCATTTTATGCATTATAAAAAAAGTGCTTATGTATGTTTATACACAGTGTGTATGGGCTTCCCGGGAGGCTCAGCAGTAAAGTATCCTCCCCTGGAAGAGGAAATGGCAACCCACTCCATATTCTTACCTGGGAAACCCCATGGACAAAGGAGCCTGGCGGGCTACAGTCCACGGGATTACAGAGTCGGACAGGACTTAGCAGATGAACAGTTCTGTTCATTTGCTCAGTTGTGTCCAACTCTTTGCAACCCTATGGACTGTAGCCCGCCAGGCCTCCCTGTCCATCACTTCCCATGAGCAGCTGAGCAACAACAATGTTCAGGTCGTCGGAAGCAGAACTATATTCTGAAGAACTATCCTCTTCTGAGAAACCAGTGGTATATATGTTGCTCAGACAATCAGAGAAGTATCTGTATAAAATTCACCAGAAAACTTTTCTTCACTCAAAATTTTGTGACATGTCATTTTTTGAAAATTTTACACCTATAATATACACAAGGTTGGAGCAAAAACCTAATGGAGCAAAACGTGAATGATAATGACAATCGCAAATTGTATAATGAATCCGTGATGAATATGAAGCTTTAACAACGTTACACGATGATGTCAATTGTATCAAGTCTACAAACATGTCTCCAATCAACAACATTTTGGTAACAAAACATGTACTAATACATCTCCAGTTAATAATGTGATAACTGCATGCAGGTGTAAGAAATACTACAGAGAAACCCATGCACTTTGCTCAGTTTCCTCCAATACTAACGCTTTGCACAACTGTAATATTGCCACCAGGAAACTACATCCACCGATCTTATTCAGATTTCTCCAGTTTTACTTGTACTAATCTGCATGTGAGTTTCCGTTCACAGCTTTTTATCCCATTAATCACTAAGTACTTGAGGAATCGAATGCAAAATAAACAAATTAATTGTTTTTGCTTCTTAAATTATCGTGTACCAACTATCTCAATAATCTACTCTCTATTTTCATCATCAAATTCTGTCCTCCAGAGAAAGAGCTCACACACACAATGCGGATGTTTCTGTAGCGCCACTGCAGCCAACTTTTCTTTAAGATTTATTTTCTGGCTGTGCTGGGTCTCCCTTGCTGCATGCAGGCTTTCTCCAGTTGTGGAGAGTGGGGGCTATTCTCTAGTTGCGGTGCGCAGGCTTCTCTTTGCACTGGCATCTCCTGCTGCAGGGTACGGGCTCTAGGGCACCTGGGCTTGGGTAGCTACGGCACACTGGCTCAGCAGCTGTGGCTCTCGGGCTGCAGAGCAATGCCTCAGCAGTTGTGGCACAGGAGCTTACCTGCTCTGCGCCACGTGGGATCTTCCCAGATCAGGGATTTAACTGATGTCCCTTGCATTGTAAGGCGGATTCTTAACCACTGAAACACCATGAAAGTCCGCTGCAGCCAACTTTTGAGGAAAACCCCCTTTCACGAACCCAGAATGAAGATATGTCTTTTTCAACATAAAATGATTTCTGTATTCTCCAGAATTAAGTTGAACTTTGCTTCTAAGGGTTAGCCCTCTGGACTGTCCCAGACAGTTCTATGCAAATAGAAAAATACCACTTACTTCTTAGAGATCAAATGAAGAGCTATAAAAATACTTCTCATACACTATCAACAAAACATGCAAAAAGCAACTATAAAATATCTAGAAGAAAACACAAAAGAAATTCTTGGTGATCTTAGGTTAGGCTATGATTTTTTAAAAACAATACCAAAAGCAAGATTAAAAACTGGTAAGTTCGATTTCTCAAATTTATAATATTCTGCTATTCAAGAGACACTGTTGAGGAGTTCCCTAGTGGCCTTGTGGTTACGATTCTTGGCTTTCACAGCTGTGGCAGGGATTCAATCCCTAGTTGTGGAACTGTGATCCTCCAAGCAACGTGGCAAAGAAAAAAAAGACACTGTTAAGAGAATTAAAGATAAGCCTTAGAAAAGGAGAAAATATTTTCTCAGTATGCATCTTATAAAGAACTTCTATTGGAAATACATGAGAAACTCTCAAAACTCAATATTAAGAAAATAACCCAATTTTTCAAATGGGCAAAAGATTTTTTTTTTAATAGGCAAAGACTTTAAAAGATAATTCTCCAAAGTATGTGGATGGCAAATAATACTCGGTACAATTGGTCATGAGGCAAACGTAAATTCAAAACACAACAAGAAAGCAGTATATACCTATTAGGACAGTTTTCAAAACAACACTGACAGGAACACACACTAGATAGGGAGGAACTGAGGCTCACACACTACTGGAGGGAATGCCAGAAACCACCACACTGTCTTCCAAAGGGAAACGCACTTTCCGGCACTCAACAGTCCTGCTGCTTCGCATTCACAATGACACCTGTACGTGAGCGCTTAAGCAGCTTTATTCACGATCGCCCAAACTAGAAATAGCTCAAATGGTCTTCTGATGAGTGGATAAACTGGTGTGTCCCAACAAAGGAATATTTGGCAATAAACAGAACTAAGTGCTGACACACACCACAACAGGAATTAACCTCAAATGCACTCTGCCAAGTAAAGACATCGAACCCAAAGGGCCGCATACTGTACAGTCCCATTTATGTGACACAGATAACTGACTGCCAAGGGCTAGAGGAAATGCTTAGTTGCCAAGGGGCATGATGAAAGTTCTTAGCGGATGAACCTATTCTACACCTTGACTCTGATAGTGTTCCACAACTGTAAAAAGTCACAGAATGTACACTACACATAGGAGCGGTTAATATGCATAAAGTATACACTAATTGAAATAATTTAAAAAGAAATTTGTTTGGAAAACAATTTGGCAGTTTCTTATAAAGTTAAGATGACTGAACAATTCCATGGCTAGCTATTTACTCAAAAGAACTGATAACAATATCTGCACCAAGACTTACTGAAGTGAAGGTCACTCAGTCGTGTCTAACTCTTTGTGAACCCATGGGCTCCTCTGTCCATCGAGTTCTCCAGGCAGGAATACTGGAGTGGGATGCCATTTCCTGCTCCAGTAAGTGACTATACAGAGCACTTATATTCATAACAACTGAGACACACAATACACTCAAAATCATGCTCACTGAAGGAACATGGACTGTAAGACTATTTATGTGAAATTCCAGAGATGGCAAACTAATCTACAGTCACAGAAAGCAGATCGGTGACCGTCTCAGACAAGAGTGGAAGTTGACTGCCAAGGGACACAAGTAAAATTCGGTGGTGACAAAAATGTTCTATATTTTTGAGGGGGACTTTTGACCGCGGTGTGTGGCTTGTGGGATCTTAGTTCCCTGAACAAGGATCACACCTGTGCTCTCAGCAGTGGAAGCAGAGTCCTAACCACTGGACCACAAGGAAACTCCCTCAAAACGTTCTATATCTTGATTGAAGTGAAGATACTCCAAAGGGTGCATGCATTGGTCAAAACTCAAACTACATGCTTAAAAAAGCTGATTTTAAAACACAATGTTAATGAACACTTGACTCTGCATAACCCTATGGAATGAGCAAAAAACTCTCCAACAAAGAAACTAAGGCTCAGAGAGAGAGTCTATCCACAGCCTGAGCACTGCCTGGACTGGAGCCAGTATTATTCCAATGAAATCTTTTTTCCTTATTATTTCACCTCACATATTAACAGCTTGAAATTTAAATTATTTGATCCACTTTTCCCTGTTACTGGGATAAATGACTTGGCTTCAATCTGCTTAAAAACTATCCCAAAAACCAAACAAATGTGTGATCCAGGATAGAGGTGAAGGACAACATCTATAAAAGTCACTGTGGGGACAAGTGACAACATTCAGATATTGATATATTACAGAATTACTGTTAATTTCTTAAATGTGAATATGCTGATGCAGTCATGTGAGAAAGGGTCCCTATTCTTAGGAAGCACATGGCAAAGTATTTCAGGGGAAAAGTATCACATTGCCAGCTTACTTTCTAATGGTTCATCAAAAAAGAAAACATGAAGTAGAATGTTAACTGGCGAATCTAAACTAAAGGTATGCAAGGCTCACCTATATTTGTCTTTGAACTTCACTGTAGGTTTGAAACATTTTTAAGTATAACGAAAAAAGATCTGAAGCTTTACAGTTTTTTTATCATTTACAAATTATTTTTCTTTGTGAACATTAGTATTATCAATGTTTATCCACTTGAGATGAAATTTCCAAGAAAAAAAGTTTATAAAATCAGATACTAGAAACAGTTTTGAACTGAAGACTTTTAAATCTGAGTGAAAACTACAAAAGCCAGTCTTACCCTGGTAGTTCAGTGGAGAGGAATCCGCCTGCAGGGTCCATCCTTGGTCTGGGAAGATCCTAAAGGCCTCAGAGCCCAAGCACGTGCACAAGCCCTAAGCCCGTACGCTAGAGCTCGCAAGCTGCTACTGTGGAGCCTGCACGCTGCAGCTGCTGCGGCCCACGCGCCTGAGCCCGTGCTGGCAGCAAGAGAAGCCACTGCAATGAGGAGACCGTGCAAGGCCCAGAGAAGCGGAAATGCGCAAAATCGGGTACAGCCACTTCTTAAACCGTGAGTGCCAACTCTGAAGTGTGGGAAGAATGATGCAATTTGAGAATGATAATTTGGCAACTATTATGTAATGACTGACTCAGGCAAAGCACCGTGCAAGGATTAAAATGGGTGAAATTTTGATGGTAAACAGGACGTTTACATAGCATCTCCCAACCAGTTACAAGGGAAAAACAGTAAATTCACAGCGGAGAGAGCTGGCAGACACCACCTCAAACCAAGCAATGAAAGTTAATAATAACCATCGCCACCGGACTAAGTGACATCACGTGACTCTTGATCTGCTGCCCTAAGGACACACCACTCCTTTAGCACTCCTGCCAAAACACAGGACCTCAATCTCATCAAGAGAGTGCATACAACAAACCCATATTGAGGGACAGTCTCAATTTCAAAAGGTCAAGGTTATGAAAGACAAAGACTGAAAAACTACTCTAGGCTAACAGAGCTGAGAGAGATCCAACAGCTAAATGCAACACCTGATTGTACGTTAAAAACCCAAGCCACCAAAATAATTTCTAAAATAGTACTGAATGTAAAATCAGAAGAATCTATAAATCACACATTAACACCTGCAGGTCTTATTCAGTATTCACTTCCTGATTCGGATAACTGTACTATGGCTATGGAAGAAAACGTCTGGGTCTAAGGCACAGCAGTACAGTGTACAGTGTTAGTCTCTCAGTTGTGATCGACTCTCTGCAGCCCCGTGGGCTATAGCCCGCTAGGCCCTTCTGACCATGGGACTCTCCAGGCAAGAATACTGGTATGGGTTGCCATCCCCTTCTCCAGGGGATCTTCCTGACCCAGGGATAGAACCAGGGTCTCCTGCATTGCAGGCAGATTGTTTACCATCTGAGCTACAGGGAATTCCTTTTTAAGGCATAGAAACACTGAAACGTTTAGAAGTGACGGGTATCATGTCTGCAACTTACTCTCAGGGAACAGACAGGTAGTTCCTAGAGGCAGAGGTGGTGTGATGGGTAAATGGGTCAGCAGGTACAAATCTTTCATAAGGTAAGTCCTGGGGATGTGATGTACAGAATGTTGACCACAGTCAACAATACTGTATTATAATGATGTGTATGTGAAAACTGCTAAGAGAAGAGATCTTAAAAAGTTCTCTTTGCAAGAAAAAACATTTGTAACTATAGATGGTATTGAATGCTAGCTAGGCTTGTTACACCGATCAGCCCTTAATATATACAAATATGGAATCATTATGCTGTTCACTTGAAACTAACATAATGTTATATGGCAACTGCATTTCAATTTTTAAAAAGTACAGATAAGCTGACACAGGAGAAACACTGAGCAGTGCCTGGAGCACCCACAGTGGGCAGCAAATTCATGTTAGTTTTTCTCATGAAATGTAAGATAAAAATTGACTATGAAGTTCAAGACAAGACTTCAAACATAGTAACGAGAAGTCTAACGAGCAAAAACACTTCTCATATCTTGGGTAGAAAAAAAATCTTTCTGTCCATGGCTGTTATGATAGTAAACAATTAAAAATAAAACCTCAATGCTCCATTGAGGATGGTTAAATAAAATCAGGCCATAAATGCTCCAAAGCTATTAAAGTCACAATGTATGCTATGAAAGGGCATTCTACATCATGTATTATCGTTAACTGAATAAAACAGGAATCAGAATAGTATGTAAAAGTATGAGCCCATGCTTATGAAATATTTAATACACACACATATCCTTCTTTGGGGGGAAGGAGTGCAGACTCCCTCAGATGCTTGGGGGTTCCTACAGGATGGACAGCAGTGGCAGCAGCGGGGGGTGGGGGGGAGGCTAAAGTCTTCCTGCTAATCCCCCTAATTTCTGCTCCTCCAAATGCAAGAGTTTGGTTTGCATCGAGGCTTCGTGTTGTGACCTACCTGCTTTTTCACACTAGCCTGGTAACCCTTGTGTTTCCTAAACTATAATCCCAAGAATGGGGATTGACCCAGTGCATCTTTTCAGGCAAGACGTGTCAGGTTACCAGCCAGGATGCAGACTTGATTCACGCGAGAGGAGAGAGAGGGGGCAAAGGGTAGGTAGAACAGTCAGATTAACTCCCCCAAATTTTTGTACAGCCAGGAAGGAGATAAGACAAACAAATAAGTGAAGGAAATACTCCTTTCTATGGAGTTATTACTTCCAGAGTCCCATTTAAGTAGCAGTCTTCAGTTCAACTGCTCAGTCATGTCCAACTCTTTGCGACCCCATGGACTGCAGCATCCTGGGCCTCTCTGTCCATCACTAACTCCTGGAGTTTACTCAAACTCATGTCCATTGAGTCAGTGATGCCATCCAACCATCTCATCCTCTGCCATCCCCTTCTCCTCCCACCTTTAATCTTTCCCAGCATCAGGGTCTTTTCAAATGAATCAGCTCTTCGCATCAGGTGGCCAAAGTATTGGAGCTTCAGCTTCAACATCAGTCCAGTTTCAGCTTCAACATCAGCTACACTATCAGTAATAGTCTTACAGATCACTAAATGCTAACAGAAAGAAGCTAAGAACTGGAGAATTTCAGACAATCAGTATGATAAGCAAGAGTAAATCTAAAATTCTAATGATAAAAAGGGTACATTTCTGGGCCCAGATTTTCATTTTCATTGTCCTAAACAGGAAGCTGAAACAAAGAACAACTGGCAATCCTAGGGGTGGGGTCACTACCACCCTACCTCCCAACAATCAGAAAAGGAAAAAGAGTGAAGAGGACTACCAGCACAAAACAGGGAGGAAATTTTGGAAACTGACTCTTTTAAAAAGCCGGGGAAGGGTCGTCCCACAATGCACCTCTTCAGTAAGGCACTAAAATGTTAACACGGGAGGAACTGAGGATTCATCTTATATTGCATATTATTCATGAAAAAAAATTTTTAAACATTCATTCTTCTCCACCATTCTCTTAAGCCTCCTAGAGCGCTCTCTTCCTCTCTCATTCCAGGAGAATGCAGTTTTAGCCGCTCCCTCTTTCTCTCTCCAATAGCCTTCTCTAATGTCATCTCTTGTTTTTGCTGATGTTGTTCAGTGGCTGCTAAGTCATGTTCAACTCTGCAACCCCATGGGCTGCAGCATGCCAGGCTCCTTCCTCTGTTCTCCACTATCTGAGAGTTTGCTCAAATTCATGTCCATTGAGTCGGTGATGCTATCTCTAGCCTCTTCAAATCACCAACCCAATGGCTGTTTTCAACTGTAATTTTCCTGTACTTCCCTGGAACACTCAGCAGTGCAGACCCTAGAACTGCGCAAGCATCTTGTAACCAGGCACAGGCAGCTGCCTGAGCACCTGAGGACATCGTCACTGAGCAGCACACCTGCCACGATCCTCCAGACCCCATGTTCTAGGACAAACCACACTGCTTTTTAGTACAGCGTCCCCTCACTTGCAGCCCCAAACATCCTTACCCCATACCACCTTCCTGATGCACCCGACACCATCATCTAGTTCCACTCAGAGCCAGCGACAAAGGTCTCTTCCTGTCACCGCTGCCTGCAGCATTTTACACCCACTCCACTCCTTGAGTTAAGCCTAGATGTCAAAACATGTAGTACTCAGGACATTCTTTGTCTAAAACTTTTAAGATCATCCATGTCTAAAATTTCAGTGCCTGAATAAAAAAGATCCACACAGTGGGTCTGGCATTCCAGGCCTGCTGCAGCATCCTGCCTCCATTTTTCAGTAGCCCTCGACAGAGGAGAACTCTGATCTCCTTGTGCTGACTTCCTCACTGTGACCCCCACCCAGCCCTGCCTTCTCCAGGCAGCACTTAACTCAGGACCCCAGAGGCCTTTGAACTCCTACAGCCATGGCTGCCCCCCAGCCAGCCACCCTTTCCTCCCCCACAACTACTTCAATCCCCCAGGGCAGCAGCAGAACCACACCCAGTCCCTTAGCTCTGCAGTCATTACGGGACAGTTAGTATTAATAAACGTGACAACAGAGAAAGGAGACTACCTGGGGTTTCAGATTCCACTTTTCTTTGTAATTTCACTACTACTTTGGATTTCTGTAACATGCAACTCTCAAGTACAGTTATATAAAATGAAGAGAGGTGCTCCATCAAAAGTGATGAAAATCTAGCTATATGGACACAGGTATTCTCAACACTGTTACAATGTTCCCCTTCCAATTCCCAACACCCAGTAAGGAAAGCTGGGGTGCCTGCTTCAACAGCACAATGGAAAATAGGAGAGAAAAGGTCTTTCAGAATCAATGTGTGGGATACTAACCCAAATCAATACCAGCCTAAGAGTGAAAAAAAATTAAATCACTTAATCCTGACACAAGTGAAGTTTCTCTTAGTCACCTTTCCCCTATCTAAGTGTCCCCTAGACAAAGAACTGATAATAAAAACTGTCTCTCACACCTAGAAAACTCTGCAAACACAACCTTTCAGGGAAATAAAAGAGACACAATGGGGGTGGGGGAGAAAAGATTTGCTAAAGTAGATTTGCTAATTTAACACATTTTCTGTCAAGCAAATCAACTGTCCTCAGAGCATTGTTGTTGAAACAATGACCACTCAGGGAGTGGTGTTCATCAAAAGCAACTAGCCTAGAGAAAAATACTCTCCCCTCCACCAGACTGCTCACAGCACTCTCAGCTGTAAGAACTTACCCCATTCTTAGCAATTATTAATGAGAGGTGATTTGAAGGGTCAACATTAAAAAGATAATAAACAGTTAAGAATAACCGTGGCCCCATCAGTGCCTGTTTGCACTTATTTGCAGATCACGGGGGAGCACAGAAGGGCCACACGCCACCCAAAGAAAGCCCAAGCGGCTGTTGTTGACGTCCAGTCTCTAAGTCATGTCCGACTCTTTGCGACCCCATGGNACAGTTAAGAATAACCGTGGCCCCATCAGTGCCTGTTTGCACTTATTTGCAGATCACGGGGGAGCACAGAAGGGCCACACGCCACCCAAAGAAAGCCCAAGCGGCTGTTGTTGACGTCCAGTCTCTAAGTCATGTCCGACTCTTTGCGACCCCATGGGCTGTATGCAGCACGCCAGACTCCTCTGTCCTTCGCCATCTCCAGGAGTTTGCTCAAACTCAAGAGGCTGGGCCAGGGCCAAAGCTGAAGTGACTGTGTCAGTGAGACGCACAGGACAGGACATATGTCCAGTGCCCATCTTCCAGGCCACAGAAGGTCAGGGCTCCAAACGCCGCCTACCGAACGTCTCTACATAAACCGCATGTGCCGGGTGTGTGGATGATCGACATCACTGAGTCATGGCCTGACTCCACACCCGGAGGCCCGCAGTGTGTGACGGCTCAGACAGCCACCACGCAACCTTTCCTGCCAACTAAAATGATGCCCACTGTGAATCCACTACGCCCACGGTGCTGCCAGAGCTGAGGCCGCACAGAAGGCCCAGGTTCTGCCTAAATTGCACACCTCGTACTGCCTGAGGAGCTCGGTGCCCGCACATGGGCACACACACGCATTGTCCGCACGCACACGCGGGCGCACACGCACGCTCACCACCCCCTGCTTCAGCCCCGCGAGAGGGCTGAGAGAGGGCCTCCTTCAGGTATGCACGGCATCGGGGCCCCCTCTCCACAGCCCCCCAACATGGCACGCGTGGCATTGCGGCTCCCTCTAGACAGCCCCCCAACTTGTCTTCTTCCCCTAAATGATTTTGGGTGGGGCAGGTGTGTAAGGGTGTGTGTATGTAGGGGTGTGTTTGTGTATCAGTCACTCAGTTGAGTTCGACTCTTTGCGACCCCATGGAATGAAATCTGCCAGGCTCCCCTGTCCATGGAATTCTCCAGGCCAGAANCTTCTTCCCCTAAATGATTTTGGGTGGGGCAGGTGTGTAAGGGTGTGTGTATGTAGGGGTGTGTTTGTGTATCAGTCACTCAGTTGAGTTCGACTCTTTGCGACCCCATGGAATGAAATCTGCCAGGCTCCCCTGTCCATGGAATTCTCCAGGCCAGAATACTGGAGTGGGAAGCCGTTCCCTTCTCCAGGGGCTCTTCCCAACCCAGGGATCGAACCCGGGCCTCCTACATTGCAGGCGGACTCTTTCCCAGCTGAGCCACCAGGAAAGCCCTAGGAAAAGAATTAAAGGACCTCTTTCCCAGATAGAAAGAGAACAGAAAGGGAAAGACTGGCGATCTCGTCAAGAAAACCAGAGATACCAAGGGAACATTTCATGCAAAGATGGGCTCGATAAAGGACAGAAATGGTATGGACCTAACAGAAGCAGAAGAGATTAAGAGGTGGCAAGAATACACAGAAAAAAAAAATACAAAAAAGATCTTCATGACCCAGATAATCACGATGGTGTGATCACTCACCTAGAGCCTGACATCCTGGAATGTGAAGTCAAGTGGGCCTTAGGAAGCATCACTATGAACAAAGCTAGTGAGGTGATGGAATTCCAGTTGAGCTATTTCAAATCCTTAAAGATGATGCTGTCAAAGTGCTGCACTAATATGCCAGCATGCAATGGCACCCCACTCCAGTACTCTTGCCTCGAAAATCCCATGGACAGAGGAGCCTGGTGGGCTGCAGTCCACGGGGTCGCTAAGAGTCGGTCACGACTGAGCAACTTCACTTTCACTTTTCACTTTCATGCACTGGAGAAGGAAATGGCAACCCACTCCAGTGTTCTTGCCTCGAGAATCCCAGGGACGGCAGAGCCTGGTGGGCTGCCATCTATGGGGAAACACAGAATCGTACACGACTGAAGCGACTTTGCAGCAGCAGCAGTGGCCACAGGACTGGAAAAGGTCAGTTTTCTTTCCAATCCCAAAGAAAGGTAATGCCAAAGAATGCTCAAACTACCACACAATTGCACTCATCTCAAAAGCTAGCAAAGTAATGTTCAAAATATTCCATGCCAGGCTTCAGCAGTACATGAACCATCAGATGTTCAAGCTGGATTTAGAAAAGGCAAAGGAACCAGAGATCAAACTGCCAACACCCACTGGATCACCGAGAAAGCAAGAGACTTCCAGAGAAACATCTACTTCTGCTTTATTGACTATGCCAAAGCCTTTGACTGTGTGGATCACAGCAAACTGGAAAATTCTTAAAGAGATGGGAATACCAGACCGCCTGACCTGCCTCCTGAGAAATCTGTATGCAGGTCAAGAAGCAACAGTTAGAATTGGACATGGAACAACAGACTGGTTCCAAACTGGGAAAGGAGTAGGTCAAGGCTGTATATTGTCACCCTACTTACTTTACTTATATGCAGAGTACATCATGCAAAATGCCAGGCTGAATGAAGCACAAGCTGGAATCAAGATTGCCAGGAGAAATATCAATAACCTCAGATATGCAGATGACACCACCCTTATGGCAGAAAAGTGAAGAAGAACTAAAGAGCCTCTTGATGAAAGTGAAAGAGGAGAGTGAAAAAGTTGGCTTAAAGCTCAACATTCAGAAAACTAAGATCATGGCATCTGGTCTCATCACTTCATGATAAATAGATGGAGAAACAATCTAACAGTGACAGACTATTTTGTGGGGGCTACAAAATCACTGCAGATGGTGACTGAAGCCATGAAATTAAAAGACGCTTGCTACTTGGAAGAAAAGTTATGACCAACCTAGATAGCATATTAAAAAGCAGAGACATTACTTTGCCAACAAAGGTCCGTCTAGTCAAAACTTTGGTTTTTCCAGTAGTCATGTATGGATGTGAGAGTTGGACTATAAAGAAAGCTGAGTGCCGAAGAATGGATGCTTTTGAACTGTGGTGTTGGAGAAGACTCTTGAGAGTTGCTGGGAGTGCATGGAGATCCAACCAGTCAATCCTAAACGAAATCAGTTCTGAATATTCATTGGAATATTGGAAGGACTGATGCTGAAGCTGAAACTCCAATACTTTGGCCACCTGATGCATAGAACTGACTCATTTGAAAAGACCCTGATGCTGGGAATGATTGAAGGCGGAAGGAGAAGGGGACAACAGAGGATGAGATGGCTGGATGGCATCACCGACTCGATGGACATGAGTTTGAGTAAACTCCGGGAGTTGGTGATGGACAGGGAGGCTTGGTGTACTGCAGTCCATGGGGTTGCAGAGAGTCAGACACGACTGAGCGACTGAACTCAACTGTTTTCCTGGGCTGATGACGGCAAACTCAGCATAAATAAATCCCTTCAACCCTACACAAAAAAAAACTACATCCAGAACAGGACTGCCTATGGGGAGGAGTCCCCCCCACCTCAGGGCCCAGTGCTCTTCAGGGACAGGAGGCGCCACCCCACACGCGCGGCAGTGGTCAGCACTGAACGCCCTGGCGCAACAAGGCTGGGAGAGTCCTGAGCTCAGTATCACCATCTGAAGACTCCTGTCTAAATCACAGAAAGAGAATTCCAGAGTTTTTCAGAATAAACAAGTTTATTTTCCAGAATAAACAAGTATTTGTTAGAGGCTCCTGTAGAGAGGACAATATAAAAGCATTCAAGGAACAGAGTCCCATGAAACAGGAAAATACAGGCAAGGCAGGGCACAGCTGCCTGGAAAGCTTCGCCATCAACTTAGGACAGCCCCAGACCAGAACCTTTACCAGCCTCCATTCAAAGTTCTACGTGTTGAACAATATTCAACTTAAGTGAATAAATAGAAGTGAAGGGAAAAAACACAATTTAAGACCTTCACCTTCCTGAGTTTCTCATAATCTCAAAATACAAAATCTTAGTTTGAAAGGACCTAGAAGACAGTGGAAACATCAATTAAGCTACCTTCAACGTAATGGATTTGCAGACAGGATTTCCACAGAAAGACAAATTCATATAACCTATGAAGACCTGAAGTGCGGATCTGCTGCTTTAGTTTGGTACAGAACTAATTTCTAAGATAGGGACCCCAACACAGCGTATAAAAAAGAAAGTGGAACTGTTAGTCACTCAGTTGCCTCTTTGGCAACCCCATGGACTGTAACCTGCCAGGCCCCTCTGTCCATAGGATTTTCCAGGCAAGAATACTGGAGTGGGTTGTCATTCCCTTCTCCAAGGGATCTTCCCAACCCAGGAATCCAACCCGGGTCCTCCAGCTTTGCAGGCAGATTCTTTACTGTCT
Organism: Oreotragus oreotragus; assembly: GCA_006410675.1. Taxonomy (NCBI): domain Eukaryota; kingdom Metazoa; phylum Chordata; class Mammalia; order Artiodactyla; family Bovidae; genus Oreotragus; species Oreotragus oreotragus. Next base: position 17,869 of record SJYX01011289.1, on the reverse strand, counting down.
GAGCCACCTGGCCCTAACCAATGAGCTCAGGAAAACTTTCTGGATCAGTTACCTGTGCGGTGCATGCTGAGAAACATCTCAGGGGAATCGCAGCACTTTGGCCAGAGGAACATCCTAGAAATCACCTAGTCCAGAACTGTCTTTTTATAAATAGGGCATCTGAAACCAAATGATCTGCCTAAAATCACAGCACCAGGTAATGACAGATGTGGGTCCCCAGTCCAGGTTTCTGGCTCTCTGCATGATTCCTTTGACAAGTACCTGCAATCCCAGCAGCTATATCTAAGGCCATCTAGTTAGAAACTGTACCTTCTGTCCCCCTGGACTCTGTCCACACCCACTTTTTATCTAAACCACCGTGTGCACTGGCAGTTTCCCAGCAATGCCAGAGCTCCTCATTCTTACCCCCAACCCAACACACCACAAGAAGCCAGCCCCTAAAAAAAAAAAAAACTGGAATTCAAACCTCAGCCTCTCCTGATCAAAGGGCAGACGGTCGGTTGTACCAAATGCTGCCATGTTGCCAAGTCGTATTTTGGGCTTCCTCACTGTGTTCCAGAAAATTAAGCAAGACCGAACTGAACTTCCGTGGTAAAGCAAGCCATGAGTTGTCCTTCAGAGATGAGAGAATACTGCCCTTTCCACAACTGGAGAATCTCTAACTACACTTTTGAAGCTTCTCGAACAGGCAAATGAAGATGAAGACAACTTCCCCTTTAAGACACTGGTATAAGCAGAATGGGATCCAGGGTTCACCTTGGAGGGAGTTACACTCTGGCAGAGCAGTCCCCCCTTTCAGGTTTCAAGATTTACCCTCTGTTATTCACATCCTCTTCTTGGGCTTTCCTCCTCAGAGAAGGAGCATATCCTGAGTTTTCAGGAGACATTGATCATCTGGTATTTTCCATTCAATCGATCATTGTAACTAACTACTAATTTTTACACCATGCAGCATGTGGGTTCCCTGACCAGGAATCTACCTGACACCCTGCAGTGAAGCGCAGAGTCTTAACCACTGGACCGCTAGGGAAGTCCCACAAACTACTAGTTTTTAAATAATTTTAAGTCCCCTATTTCCTTCAGTCCTGCTCAAATGCCATCTTCTCAATGAGGCCACCCACACCTTTGCAATCCCATGCACTGTAGCCTACTCTGTCCATGGGATTTCCCAGGCAAGAGTACTGGAGTGGGGTGCCAATGCCTTCTCCAGGGGATCTTCCCGACCATTTCAGGGGATCAAACTCAAGTTTCCTGCACTGCAGGTAGATATTCCTTACTGTCTGAGCCACCAGAGAAACCCCCCCGACACCTAATCACCTTATTTTAAATTGTAACAACCCACCCCCCCAACTTGGCCCTCTCTGTGCCAATTTATTATCTGTCTCCTTCCACTAAAGGAGGGGTGCTTGTGTTATATTCACATCTGTATCTCCAGCACTTAATATACTGCATCTAGCACACAGTAGATGCTAAGTATTTGCTGAAAGAACCAAATAAAATCATTTGTCCCTCTGTATTCGGCAGAATATGGATCCTTTAAGATCTGTATTTTAAGATCCTTTAAAAGGATCTTTTGTACCCCACATTATTAAGAATCGAAGAACTCTAATCTGCACTGTGAAATCTTGGCCATTACTTCTAGGCCCAGCCTTTCATTTTATACATAATGAAAACTAAAGTAGAAGCTGTGTGATGCAGCAGCAGCAGCAAAGAATCTGGTATCAAAGAACCTGAGATCCAGGTGAAAGTATATGCAAGAAACTTGGCCTGTCTAAACTTCCAATTTCCTCATCCGCAAAACTGCTAATTCCCAGGAATGATTAACGATGACGATGGATAAAATGAGAAAACATTTGGGAAATGTACAAAGTGCTATACAAGTGTCCTTCACCGTTAGGCTATTTGACCTGCCGAAGGTCACAGAGGCAGTAGTAGCAAAACAAGCATAAGAATTCAAGTTTTCTAACTCCTGATCCAGGGCATCTCGCGTCATGAAACTAGCCTCTGGTTCCCCCATTCAAGGCCAACTTAAATCTTTCATCTAGTTCAAGGCCTTTTAACCTTTGTATGGTTGAGGTTGCTTTCAAAATTTTATGAAAGTGACAGCAAAGTACATACATGTAGACCAACACAAAATCTCCTTGGGCCCCAGGCCCAGAGAACTAAGACTGATGTACCAATAAGTTTCTCTCAGCAAGTTTATCACCTATTTTCACAATTACGAATAATATTTATGAATAAACATTATAACACTCAATAATTCATGCCCAAGGATTCAACCCAAAGGATCCGTTCTCAAAGCAGGAAGCTCGGGGGGAAAAAAGGACACGGGACTTTTAATAACAAAAATCAGATTATTTTGATCATGTTGCCACTGTATGAACCAGATAATTCTACATGACCATTTTCAGATAATCACACAGAGGACCCATGGTTTCTTCTCTGGAGAAAATATACCCAAAATGTTTATAATGGAATTTCTCCCTGCAACCCTATACCCATCACAATTAACTCCAGACAAAATTACTGAAGATGGTCTATCCTCCCTTAACCGCAGTCTAGTTAAGTATGATGTAAAGAGCATTTGTTAGGGGAAAAAAGAAAATCAGTACTAAATCTTCAGGAAGGTCAATTCATCATTCTTCATTCTCTAAATCAGGACAAAACATAACCAGCCTAATCCACTGGAATGTTAAACAATCATAGAAAACTTGATATAAATGAAGTGGTTCCGAATTTGATAATCCTGAGGCAAAGGAGGTGTGCCATGAGCTTCTTTGGTAATCCATCCAGTTAAGCAGCTAGTAACAGATGTTTCATAATACCAACCACTGAATTCAGTATCATTTATCTACAGTTGTCCAGCTACATACAGCTAAGTCTCCTCATCTGGAAAATTAAAGCGGGCCACAAATATGCTGTGAACGTGTTTGGGAATTTCTAAGTAACAGTTTTTATCCCTGAGTGGTGAGATTATGGGTGATTTAATTCTCTTACCTATATTTTGCTATAATTTTCAAGTTTTATAGTGTGATTATGCACTGCTTTTTAAAACCACAAATTTTGAACCTAAAATATGTCTACACATTTGCAGACTTTTGATCTGATGACTGCAGAACCCCTATCTGGGGGGCAGCAACATAGATGTCCCTAAACATAACCCAAAAAACAAGAATCCAGTATACTGACTCTTCCAATTAAATTCTGTACATTCAAGGCTAGTTAACAGAGGAAAAAGGTTTTCTTACATGCAAAAATAAAAATATCCATGCTTTGGGGACCAGTTAAATGGGAGGTCTTGACCTCTTACAGAATTGCACCATGAATGCACCCAGCCTGTCAGCTAAGAGATTGCCTTGTTTTAGAGAAATAGAAGCCAAGTCCTTGAAGATTCTGCTTCCTAAATTTTCTGTAAATCCATGGGTTCAGTTTGGTTGTCAAGGGTAAGATGAGTACTTTCCCACAGCTGAAAACTAGTTTCCTAAAAAAGCTGATATCCAACTTCTACCACTTGGTATTATTCATTTCTATGTTTTAAACTTACAGTAAATTAAGATTATAGGGTCCTTCCAGCCGTCCTAACAGGTAAAACTCAGTACTATTTTTTGTCTGTTTTTAAGAAGATTCTTCCAGTGCATCATAAACTGTAATCAAGTGATCCTTCTTCAACCTTTCAGAACAGTAAATTATTAGATTAAAAAAAAAAGAATCACCTAACCAAAATAAATTTATTTCTTAGAGAATCAAAACTGATCATGTTCTAAGTTCTGCACTCTCAGAATCAAATCTGCTAGAAACCTAAAAATTACTTTGAAATTTTTAATTTCTGATAATTAGTGAAAACTTTAACCTGAATTCATCAAATTCATCAAAACACATTCATGTGAAAAAGATTACAGAAGAATTGCAGGAGTAAGTCATTATTAGTTAGCCATCGACTGAACATCTCCAAATTATAGAGATATGGATGATCACCATAATATGTACAAGCTGAATTCCAAATATTCATTCGTATACACTTCAAACAGCATACACGTTAACTACAACCACCAAAAAAGTGTCACTTCTAAGAAATACTGGGATCCGAAGTGAAAACACTCATCTCAAGTGGCCCTGATTATTCACCTGTAGCAACGATTTTTCACTTCTGTTATACATACAAATTGGACCTCTCAGATCAGGTTACATTTCCTTTTGGAATTAAAGCTGCTAATACTTAGAAACCACAGATTTATTTCTTAGAACATAAAGCGTTATTTACAAATTACTCTAGATTTCTGTAACAATTTAGGACAAAATTAGTTACCTCTTTTTTTCCAATCAACCAAATCGGAATATTTGGATTTTTGAAAGATGAAGTTTTCTCCACAGTGTTTTTAGACGGGGTTCGTGAACTCTAACCTGTAATTCAGCACCGCCTCAGTTTTATCACATTTCAGGGAGAAAATGGGGCAGGGGCAAGTTTAGCGGCACCACGACGGCATTGTCACCACAACACCTCCCACCACAGCCACCATTTTGAGCAGCAGAATTAAAGTGCTGAGGATTTTGACCAACTAAAAGGAAACACGGGGTCTTCGGGACAGTTGTGGAGCGAGTCCTGACGCTCAGCATTCCCCAATCTGCCGATTCTCCCCCTCAGTCCGCGGGAACCGCCGTCCCACTCACGTTTTTAGAAAAAGCCGTGCTCGTCCGAGTCACGTCCCAACTTTGAAAACGGCGTGCGGCGCCGGGCCCCCGCACCCGCGGCTGCCGCATTGTCGTCGCCGCCGCCGCCGCCGCCCGCCCGGCGGCCCGCACCCTCCCGGCTGCCGCCGGGCGCGCCTCCCGCGGGCGGCGGACCCACGGTCCGCCCCCGCCCGCCGCCCGCGGGCCGCGCTCGGGCGGGGGAGGGGCGCCCGAGGGCCGGGGGGAGGGGCTGCGGTCGAGCACCGCCCCCCAGCCCCGCCGGGCCCCGCCCCCACGTGGCCGGGGGTCGCGCCCCTCGGAGGCCCGCGGGCTGCGCCTCGCTGGGCTGCGCCCACGTGGGTTCCGGGCGGCGGACCCCACACCCAGGCAGAGCCCGCGGCCTCCTGCTCCTCCCGGGCCGGGGGAGACCTCCCCCTCGCCGTTCGCGGTGCGCTGCGTGGGGGTGGGAGGTGGTTCCCCCTGACCCGGGGGGCGCCTGCGCTCCGGTCCTGTCCGGTCCCGAGCGCAGCCGCTCGGGGACCCGCGTGGGGTCCTCTGAGCGCGGACGCCTGCCGGACTGGCCGGCGTAGTGGCCGCACTCAGCTGGGATGTTATGGAGTGCGCCTCCGGTTTATTCCCTCCCTCGTTTTATTCCCATCAATTTAGTAACCTGTTCTTTTTTTTTTATATATAAGCCAGCATTAAAAAAAAAAATATTAAAGAACATGTATATTTAACTAGATCTTTACTGAAAGAAAATATTTCATCCAACACTGCACACTACCCTGCCGCTCGCCCCATGCCCCAAACTTAGGTACTTGTGCTCGCTTATTACCTCAACTATTGAATGCTTTAAAATTCACCCGCAGATGCTACCACGTGTCCATCTTTGAAAAACATGAGCGCCTATCTGAACGCCCCCAGGAGCAGAGGCTACACTTGAGTGTGTAACGCGTAGCTCCAAGGCAGATGCCCGAGGACCAGGTGAGGTGTGGGAAGGATGACACGCACGTGGGGTGGCCCACCTGACCTGAATTCGCACTGTCTTCTGGGAACTCTGACCCCTGTCTGTCTGCATTTCCGCGCGGATCAGCCCGACTTTCCGCACCTTTCCTTCTCTTTTGTGGAAGGGTTCCTGCTTCCCTTCACATTTGTTTCTAATCCATTACATCCTGCCTTTCTGCTTCCCCTCCTTTTCCCGGCTCTCCTCTGGCTCCTCATCCTGCCCTTTACCCTTTTCCATCTTACCTGTCCCTCGGTGATCTGGGCCCCAGCCTGGTAGTCACAGCGCCTAAAAAGTCACATACCAGCAAGCAGAAAGGTGACAAGTTTGGGTTACTCTGGCCTGTCTGAATGAGCGCTGCCCTCCCCACACACTGCCCGGTCCTGGAATCCAGCCACACTACCCTGGGG
>SJYX01011288.1:37074-48055 GCA_006410675.1 Oreotragus oreotragus | reverse complement strand
CATCCAGGAGCCCAGAGTGCTCAGGGAAGCACGGGGGCTGGGGAGGGACAGGGCTTTGTGACCACAGCCTGGCTGCATTTATCCTGGGAGTAATCAGGAGCCATGGGAGGGCTTCAGGTAGGGCCTGGTATGATCAGAACTGCCCTTCAAGTGCACTATGTGGAAACTGAATCTTCCCAAATCTGTCTCCTGCTTCCAGGCAGGGTGCCCCTCTCATATTTGGAAACACAGCAGGGAACAAGGCTGCCAGGGTATGGACATTCTGGAGTGTTCATGGGAGTTACTATGTGTCAATAAACAGATATGAGCTCTGACAAGGAAAAGAGGGTCCTGGGCTGCTGTGCTAGATGTGGGAGTCAGGAAAGGCCCCCAGTAAGGTGCTGAAGCTGAAACTCCAGTACTTTGGCCACCTCATGCGAAGAGTTGACTCATTGGAAAAGACTCTGATGCTGGAAGGGATTGGGGGCAGGAGGAGCAGGGGACAACAGAGGATGAGATGGCTTGAAAGCATCACCGACTGGATGCACATGAGTTTGGGTTAACTCTGGGAGATGGTGATGGACAGGGAGGCCTGGCGTGCAGCAATTCATGGCATCACAAAGAGTTAGCCACTCCTGAGTAATTGAACTGAACTGAACTGAACTGATATGTATCTATTTAACTGAAATGTTGGAAGATGATTATATTTGTTTCCATGTATAAAAGAGTTTCAAATGTACTGTGTAGACATAGAAATGTGGAGTTGATAAGTAAGATACTTAAAGAGAAATCATTAAATTGTAAAAAATATCTAAGGTGAAAAGTATGCAAAATTTCATACAGAAGGGGAAAATAATGTCAATGTGAAAGAGAAAACAGTTATATATGTCAAACAAATATGAAGAAAGGCTTGAGACAGTAAGGAAATCATGTTTGGGAGTTCATGTACACCCGTGGCAGATTCATGTCAAAGTATGCCAAAACCAATAGAGTACTGTAAAGCAAAATAAAGTAAAATGGAAGCTCTAAAAAAATAATAATAATAAAGAAAAATATTTTTTAAAAAAGAAGGAATTGGCCAAGCACTCTCTAGTATTGTCAGATTAGTTTCTCAAATGAATAACATTGCACATGCTCAGGATGGGGTAAACAAAAATAATTAATGAAATTTCAAGTAAATAGCCCATTTTTTTAATGTAAGGAACTAAGAAAAGAATAAATCAAAGACCTAAGTTAGTTGAAGAAAAGATTAAAGCAAAAACAATTTAAATAGATACTAAAAAAAAAAAAATAGAAACCATGAATGAAACTTCAAAGCTGCCTATTTGGAAAGATACACAAAATTGATAAACATTTAGTCAGATTCATTAGGAAAAAAAGAGAGTGCTCAAATGAATAAAATTGGAACTGAAAAAAAAGGAGTTACAATGGACCCCACAGAATTACAATGGATCATAAGAGATGACCAAATATTTTTATTCTCCAGTAAAGTGAACAAGCTAGAAAAAATGGATAAACTTCTGGAAGCATACGATTTCCTAAGACAATGTGAACAGATAAAACAGATTAATCACTGGTAACAAAGCTGAATCACTTAAAAAAATGAAAAATCAAAAGTATAAGAACAGAAATTTCAGACGAATTTCAAATATTTAAAAATGTATTAACACCTATTCTTCTCAAATTGTTCCCCCAAATTAGAGAGGGAACATTTCCAAACTCATCCCTTAGGCCAGCATCATCCTGATACCTAAACCAGTAAAGGACACAAGCTAGTATCACTAATGAACATAGATGCAAAATCTTCAACAAATTATTAGCAAACCAAATTCAATAATATATTTAAATGATTATACACCTTAATAATATGGGGATCAACCCACTGATGCAAAGATGGGTCATTATTCAAAAATTAATCAATGTTATACACAACATTAACAAATTGAACAAAAATTATATGATCATCCTTGGAGAGGCAGAAAAAGCTTTTGATAAATTGCAATATCCATTTATTATAAAAACTCTCAACAAAGTGGTTGCAGAGAAAGCATACCTCAACCTAATAAAAGGCACTCAACATAATAAGAGGCACATATGACAAATCTACAGTCAACATTATAGTCAATAGTGAAAAGCTCCAAACACTCTAAGATCAGGAGCAAGACAGAGATGCCTATTCTACATCACTCTTGTTCAATATATTATTTGAAGCCCTAGCCATAGAAATTAAAAAAGAAAAAGAAGCTGAAAGAATCCAAATTGGAAGGGAAGGAAAACAGGTCACTGTTTGCAGACTGAATGATACTATATACAGAAGAATTGAAGATGACACATACACAAGGAAAGATACATCATGTTCATGAACTGAAAGAATTGAATATTGTTAAAATGATAATACTCCTTAAGGCAATCTACAGGTTTAATGAAATTCCTATCAAAATACCAATAGCATTTTTTTTCACAGAACTGGAACAAATCTTTCTAAAATTTGTATGGAGCCATAACAGATCAACAAATGCCATAGCAATCTTGAGGGGAAAAAAAAAAAAAATGGAGTTATCACACTCCCAGATTTGAAATAAACATGACAAAAAAATCAAAACAGTATGGTACTGGCATAAAAGCAGACATATAGATCAATGAACAGAATAAGGAGGCCATAAATAATATAGTCAATCTGATAAATGAGTCNAAAAAAAAAAAAGCTGGAGTTATCACACTCCCAGATTTGAAATAAACATGACAAAAAAATCAAAACAGTATGGTACTGGCATAAAAGCAGACATATAGATCAATGAACAGAATAAGGAGGCCATAAATAATATAGTCAATCTGATAAATGAGTCATAAATATAATGCTGGGAAAGGCAGCATCTTTATAAATAGTATTTCAAAAACTGGCTGCTATGTGCAAATGAATCAAATTGGACTACTCTCTCACAATATATACAAAAAATGAACTTAAAATTGATTAAAGATTTAAATGTAAAACCTGAAATCATAAAACTCCTTTAAAAATATAAGTTCTTTGATTCTTTGACATTGGTCTCCACAATTTTTTTTTCTTTTCTTTTTTTTTTATTTGATCTGTCTCTTCAGTCAAGGGAAACTGAAGAAAAATAAACTAATAAGACTATGTAAAAATACCAATCTTCTGCACAGTGAATAAAATTATCAACAAAAGGAAAATGTTACCTACTGACTGGGGGAAAAGATTTGCAAATGATATATCTAATTAGGGGTTAATATCTAAAATACATAAAAATTTATACAACTGAACATTAAAAAATGATTTAAAATGAGGAAATCATCTGGACAGATGTCTTTCCAAGGAACACATACATACAGATGACCAACACAGACAAGAGAAGATGCTTAGCATCTCTAATCATCATGGAAATAAAAATGGAAACCACAATGAGCTATCACCTCAAACTTGTCATAATACCTGTTATCAAAAGGCAACAAATATGTGTTAGCAAGAATGTGGAGAAAAGGGAGCCCTCCTGTTCTATTGGTGGAAATGTAAATTGGTGAAGTCATTATGGAAAATAGTATGGAGGGTCTTTGGAACATTAAAAACAGAACTACCATAAAATGCAACAACTTCACTTCAGCATATTTTTTTGAAAAAAAACCTAAAACACTAACTTAAAAAGATGTATGTACCCTTATGTGCATTGCAGTATTTTTCACTATAACCAAGATATGAAAACAGTGTAGGAGTCTGTTGATAGATGAATTAGCATAGAAAATAATGAAATCTTGCCATTTGTGACATGGATAAACTGAGAGGTATTATGCTAAATAAATTATTCAGACAGAAAAGGACAAAAGTATAATTTCACTTATATGTGGAATCTAATAAAAAATAAATGAGCAAACATAACAAAACAGTAACAGGATCATAAATATAGACAACAAACAAATGGTTGCCAGAGGGGAAAGTTTGGAAGATTGAGTGTAATAGGTTAGGGAAACTAAGAGTGTAATTAGCTCCCAGTTACAAAATAAATAAATTAAGGGGATGAAACATTTAGCATGGGGAATAAAGTCAGTATTAATGTAATACTTTTGTATGGTGACAGTGAAATATATTTATGAGTATTAACATGAATTACATTTCATAATAATAATATTGACTAATGAATGACATTTGTGTCCGACTCTTTGCTACCTCTTGAATCGCAGCACGCCAGGCTTGCCTGTCTATCACCAACTCCTGGAGTTCGCCCAGACTCATGTCCATCGAAATAGTGATGCCATCCAGCCATCTCATCCTCTGTCGTCCCCTTCTCCTCCTGCCTGCAATCCTTCCCAGCATCAGAGTCATTTCCAATGAGTCAACTCTTCCCATATGGTGGCAAGACTGGAGTTTCAGCTTTAATATCATTGTTTCCAAAGAAATCCCAGGGCTGATCTCCTTCAGAATGGACTGGTTGGATCTCCTTGCAGTCCAAGGGACTCTCAAGAGTCTTCTCTAACACCACAGTTCAAAAGCATAAATTATGCATGCTCAGCCTTCTTCACAGTCCAACTTTCACATCCATACATGATTACTGGAAAAGCCATAGCCTTGACTAGACGGACCTTAGTCGGCAAAGTAATGTCTCCGCTTTTGAATATACTATCTAGGTTGGTCATAACTTTTCTTCCAAGGAGTAAGCGTCTTTTAATTTCATGGCTGCAGTCACCATCTGCAGTTATTTTGGAGCCCAAAAAAATAAAGTCTCACATTGTTTCCATTGTTTCCACGTCTATGCCCCATGAAGTGATGAGACCTGATGCCATGATCTTCGTTTTCTGAATGTTGAGTTTTAAGCCAACTTTTTCACTCTCCTCTTTCACTTTCATCAAGAGGCTTTTTAGCTCCTCTTCACTTTCTGCCNACTGTTGAAGCCTGGCTTGGAGAATTTTGAGCATTATGTTGCTAGTGTGTGAGATGAGTGCAATTGTGTGGTAGTTTGAACATTCTTTGGCATTGCTTTTCTTCGGGATTGAAATGAAAAGTGACATTTTCCAGTCCTGTAGCCACTGAGTTTTCCAAATTTGCTGGTATATTGAATGCAACATTTTAACAGCATCATTTTTTAGAATTTGAAATAGTCAAGCTGGAATTCCATCACCTTCACTAGGTTTGTTCATAATGATGCTTCCTAAGACCCACCTGACTTCACACTCCAAGATGTCACTCTAGGTGAGTGATCATGCCATCGTCATTATCTGGGTCATGAAGATAATTTTTGTATAGTTCTTCTGTGTATTCTTGCTTCCTCTTCTTAATATCTCTGCTTTTGTTAGGTCCATATCATTTCTGTCCTTTATTATGCCCATCTTTGCATGAAATGTTCCCTTTGTATCTCTAAATGTTGAAGAGATCTCTAGTCTTTCCCATTCTATTGTTTTCCTCTATTTCTTTGCATTGATCACTTAGGAAGGCATTCTTATCTCTCCTTGCTATTCTTTGGAAATCTGCATTCAGATGGATTTATCTTTCCTTTTCTCCTTTGCCTTTCACTTCTTTTCTTTTCTCAGCTATTCGTAAGGCCTTCTCAGACAACCATTTTGCCTTTTTGCATTTCTTCTTCTTGGGGATGGTTTTGATCATTGCCTCCATTACAATGTTATGAACCTCCATCCATAGTTCTTCAGGCACTCCGTCTATCAGATGTAACCCTTTGAATCTATTTGTCACTTCCACTGAATAATCATAAGGGATTTGATTTAAGTCATACATGAATAGTCTAGTGGTTTTCTCTACTTTCTTCAATTTAAATCTGAATTTGGCAATAAGGAGTTCATGATCTGAACCACAGTCAGCTCCTTTTTTTTTTTTCTTTTGCTGACTATATAGAGCTTCTCCATCTTTGACTGCAAAGAATATAATCAGTCTGATTTCGATATTGACCATCTGGTGATGTCCATGTGTAGGGTCATCTCTTGTGTTGTTGGAAGAGGGTATTTGCTGTGACCAGTGCATTCTCTTGGCAAAGCTCTGTTAGCCTTTGCCCTGCTTCATTTTGTACTTCAAGGCCAAACTTGCCTGTACTCCTAGTATCTCTTGATTTCCTACTTTTGTATTCCAGTCCCCTATAAAGAAAAAGTTATCTTTTTTTGGTGTTAGTTCTAGAAGATCTTGTAGGTCTTCATAGAACCGTTCAACTGCAACTTCTTCAGCATTTGTGGTTAAGGTTTAGACTTGGATTACTGTGATATTGAATGGTTTGCCTTGGCAATGAACAGAGATCATTCTGTCATTTTTGAGATTGCACCCAAGTACTGCATTTTGGACTCTTTTGTTGATGCTTCGGGTTATTTTATAATGAGATTTCAGATGAGTCAACAAAAGCTATTGGTTCTGAGCATGAGCACCAAGTAGGGACTTAAATTATAGTGCCTCTAAGCTTATCTCCTCCTGGAACCTTCTAATGCTCCCTAGGAAGGAAGTATTGTTATCATGTATCCTCTGGTCTGACAGCTGGCATCAGTAGTGCCGTGGTGGTTGCCAAATGAATAATCAATATATAATCCAGATATCAACTGGGATTTCCCTGTTCCAATGATCGAAATAAGAGTGGCCTAACAAGCATGTGTCTTCCTACAGCTGCTTAGTTTATGGTTTGTATCACTTATGCGCGATGAACCTGTTCCACATGGCATCCAATCAGTTATAAAATTCCACCTCTTCTTTGATTTCCATGTAAAACCACACTTATCCAAGGGCAAGATGCTTGGAGATATGAAGGTGATATAAGGAGTGATTACATTGCAGAAATACAACTTCTAGATGAATGTTAGATGACACTGGTCTCAAATGTTCCCCCCAACCCTGCCCTCCCCAGTCTATATGCTCCATATCCCTGAGATGAGACTTGATAAAAGGAGCTCTTTTTCTCCATAAACATAGCTCATAAAAGGAATTTTGAGAGCTTTTAACATATGATCTAAGAACCATTTGTTTTAGAAAACTCACTTTTAGACCATTTATTTTAGAAAATTCATTCATTTTCTCATTCATTCTAGATTTCAGAAAGAATTATGAAACTAATTCAGTATTGTCCCCTTCTCCATCCNCATAGCTCATAAAAGGAATTTTGAGAGCTTTTAACATATGATCTAAGAACCATTTGTTTTAGAAAACTCACTTTTAGACCATTTATTTTAGAAAATTCATTCATTTTCTCATTCATTCTAGATTTCAGAAAGAATTATGAAACTAATTCAGTATTGTCCCCTTCTCCATCCACAACCCCTGGCATCCCCGATACACAAATTAAGGAATTTTTGAAATAACTGAAGCCGAAGTCTTTTAAAAAATATTTATTTATTTGACTGTGCTGGGTCTTAACCATGGCATGTAGGATCTATTTCTCTGATGAGGGATTGAAAACAGCCTCCCCCTCCCACCCACACTGGAAGCACAGAATCTAAGCCACTGGACCACTAAGGAAATCCATGAAAACAAATTTTTTTTTTTTTTTGTATGAATCATGTAGTTTTCAAAGTGAGCCATTTGAGCATCTGTGGCTGGTTGGACATCTATTCTTAGTGTGTTGTATATCACTAATACTAGTGTGAACCTTCTAAGAGGAAAGTAGCTAATCAGTGAAGATGGAGAGCCAAACCACATGAAACAAATCCTATAGCTTCAGTTCAGTTCAATTCAGTCACTCAGTTGTGTCTGACTCTTTAAGACCCCATGGACTGACCTCCCTGTCCATCACCACCTCCTGGAGTTTACTCAAACTCATGTCCTTTGAGTTGGTGATACCATCCAACCATCTCATCCTCTGTTGTTCCCTTCTCCTCCCGCCTTCAATCTTTCCCAGCATCAGGGTCTTTTTCAATGAGTCAGTACTTCGCATCAGGTGGCCAAAGTATTGGAGTTTCAGTTTCAGCATCAGGCCTTCCAGTGAATATTCAGGACTGATTTCATTTTGGATGGATTGGTTTGATCTTGCAGTCCAAGGAACTCTCAAGAGTCTTCTCCAACACCACAGTTGAAAAGCATCAATTCTTTGGCATTCAACCTTCTTGATGGTCCAACTCTCATATCCGTACATGACTACTGGAAAAACCATAGTTTTGACTAGATGGACCTTTGTGGGCAAAGTAATGTCTCTGCTTTTTAATATGCTGTCTAGGTTGGTTGTAACTTTTCTTCCAAGGAGCAAATGTCTTTTAATTTCATGGCTGCAGTCACCATCTATAGCTTACAAAAATATTATCAAGCTCTGCATGACTGGCATTGATTGTCCCAGTAGATGTTATTGACACTTACAGACCAAAGAAATGTACGCAGGAAGGAGACTCCAGAGCCTGGGGAGAAGGCTGCTTTTTGCCACTGAAACATTTCTGGCTAGGTAACAGCACCTGGAATATCACTTGTAAATGTGGGGCCTTAGGTAATTTTTTGGGACAGCCTAGACCAGCTTCCCTGGTGGCTCAGAGGGTAAAGCATCTACCTGCAAAGCAGGAGACCCAGGTTCAATCCTTGGGTCAAGAAGATCTGGAGAAGGAAATGGCAACCCACTCCAGTACTCTTGCCTGGAAAATTCCATGAATGGAGGAACCTGGTGGGCTACAGTGCATGGGGTAGCAAAGAGTCGGACATGACTGAGCAACTTTACTTTTCACTTTCAGACCAGTTAGTGACTAGGGTATAATCTAGGACTGGCACACAAAAAGCTGACTGCTTCTATCCATTTAGTTGTTATTTATTCAATAAATGAACCCTTTCCAACTGTGGCCACCAATTTTGATGTGTGGGTTTCCTCCCCACAAATCCAAGCAGTGATCAGGTACCAGCTGAGTTTCCTACAATCCACTTCGGTTCTGACAATATCTATCCAGAGAAAGCATCAGATCCTTCAAGTGTAAGACTCAGTCCTACAAGACTGGGTTTCCCTGGTGGGCTCTGTGGTAAAGAATCTGCCCACAATGCAGGAGACACAGAAGATGTGGGTTACAATCCCTGTGTCTTGAAGATTTCCTAGAGGAGGGCATGGCAGCCCACTTCAGTCTTCTTGCCTAGAGAATTCCACGGACAGGCCATGGAGTCACAAGTTGGACATGAATGAGTGACTTAACACTTTCACTTTGGGACTTTCCAAGTGGCACTAGTGATAAAGAACCCACCAAGCCAGTGTAGAAGACATAACAAATGTGGGTTTGACCCCCTGGATCAGGAAGATCCCCTGGAAGAGGGCATGGCAATCCACTCAAGTATTCTTGTCTGGAGAATACCATGGACAAAGGAGCCTGGCGGGCTACAATCCATGGGGTCACAAAGAGTTAAATACAACTGAGCACACACGCATGCACACTCACAAGACTGCCCCTACTTTAGAAGGCAACTGAGAACAAGGTGATTATCTCTGCTTTGGATCAAATGGCTATAAATGAAAGGTTTCCATGTCCCTCTCCTTGGGTTTGGTTAATCTGCTTAGAGCAGCTCATAGAACTTAGGAAACCAGTTTGCCTAAATTTGCCAGATTCATTGCAAAGGATAGCCAGATTCCAGGATTAGGAATAACCACATGGAAAAGACATATAGGGCAAGGACTGGGGAAAGGACATGGGGCTTCCATGCTCTCTGGATGTGCCTCTCTCCTTGTGTCTCAGTGAATTCACCAACCTAGAAGCTCTTGAAATCTTTCTCTGCATTTTCATGGTAGCTTCATTACATAGGTTATGGCTGATTAAATCACTGATCTTTACTGATTGTTTCAACCTCTATCTCTTTTCCCTTCTTGAGGTTGGGGAAGGGGTAGGATTGAACGTTCCAACTCTCCAGTCTCCTTGTTGGTTCCCCTGGCAACCAGCTCCCATCCTTACATGAGATCCAAAAGTCACATTATTCATGTAACAAGAGATCCCTTTGTAACTCTTATTACTTAAGAAATTTCAAAGGCTTTAGGAGCTCTGTTCCAGAAACAGGGATGAAGACCAAATATATATATCTCCTTGTTGGTTCCCCTGGCAACCAGCTCCCATCCTTACATGAGATCCAAAAGTCACATTATTCATGTAACAAGAGATCCCTTTGTAACTCTTATTACTTAAGAAATTTCAAAGGCTTTAGGAGCTCTGTTCCAGAAACAGGGATGAAGACCAAATATATATTTCTGACTATAAATCATGATATCACACCCTTAATAATATTGTTATATATAATATCTCTTGATAATCTCCTACAGAATTTGTTGAACATTTGCTATATGCCAGGCACTGAGTTAGGTGCTGACTAAGAAAAGTTGCCTTTGTCACTGTTCCCTAAAAAGTTATTATGATTTACTCTGATTGTGATCCCCACAGTTGAAGTCTAACTGACATTTTGATAAATATTTATTTCTATTGATTCACTTTGTCAATAGTTATGTAGGGAGGCTTGAATATAGAGATTGTGAAGACCCTGTTTGCAATTGGTATAAAATGTGAGGGATGTTTTCTCTGTGACCTGTCCACTTCAAGACAGTTTAAATCTGACATTTATCTTCCAGTTGATTTTTAGGAGAAATCTGATCTTGGTGAGTGTAGAGAAACAAATAAGTGCTGAGAGATGAAATGCCATTTTTACCTACCCCACCATCATCTTTGGAACCAGATTCCTTTCTCTGCTTAGCATTTCATCTTGTATTGTTCACTGTATCTTCAGGTCTGTAAAGAGTCTAAACTCTCTTCTATTTCCAGTCTGTATTGTCCATGTTGTTTTCTTAGCTTCAACTTTGCCCCCTCCTGGAATTTCAATGAACATTTTAGCCATGAGCTTTTGCGGGCCCTTTTCTGGTTCCTCTACCATTCTCGGTCAGCCCTCTTTTTTTCTACATAGCATTTTTTTGGTTAACTTTGATTTACTATTGGTCTATATGATGCTTACTTTTTTTTCTTTTTTTTTGCTTTGTTTCTCCTGTTAGAAAATAAGCAAGGGCTGGGTCTAGCTTATTCACCGTATTATTTCCAGTAGTCTACCTGGTAGATAATTAATAAATATGAATAAAAA
>SJYX01011288.1:15380-27342 GCA_006410675.1 Oreotragus oreotragus | reverse complement strand
AGGAGATCAGCCCTGGGATTTCTTTGGAAGGAATGATGCTAAAGCTGAAACTCCAGTACTTTGGCCACCTCATGCGAAGAGTTGACTCATGGAAAAGACTCTGATGCTGGGAGGGATTGGGGGCAGGAGGAGTAGGGGACGACAGAGGATGAGATGGCTGGATGGCATCACGCACTCGATGGACATGAGTCTGAGTGAACTCCGGGAGATGGTGATGGACAGGGAGGCCTGGCGTACTGCGATTCATGGGGTCGCAAAGAGTCGGACACAACTGAGCAACTGAACTGAACTGAACTGATTCTCAGTCTTAGGTAATTCACTTAAATTTTCTACGTTGTTTGTATGGCAAGTCATTAATTTTTTACCTTTTATTTTGAAATCATGTCAAACATACAAGAAAGTTGCAAGAATGATACAAAGAATATCCATGTAACCCACGTGCAGATTGGCCAGTAGTTCACGTTGTATCTTTCTCTCTCTCTTGCTCTCTGTCTGTATACACATATGTCACATATAAGTAAAACATGTACATATATATCTAATATCATATTAATTACTCTATATAATATACATACTTGAACCGTTCAAGAGTAAGTAGACCTACTATCCCATTACTCCTCAAGATATGAATATCTATTTCTTGAAAATAAGGAAATTCTCTCACATAGGCACAGGGCATCAAAAAATCAACATTAATAGATTACCACCATCACATTCACACACTCAGTTCTAATTATACTGACTATTATAATAATATCCTTTATAAACTGAGGATCAAATCTAGGAATACTTGTTGTATGTAGTTTCCATCTCTCTCTAGGTACTTTAACTTGGAAAAATTCTTCAGTCTTTCTTGGCATTTTGTGTGCTTGTATTTTATGTANGCTGGATGGCATCACGGACTCGATTGGCGTGAGTCTGAGTGAAGTCCGGGAGATGGTGATGGATAGGGAGGCCTGGCGTGCTGCGATTCATGGGGTGGCAAAGAGTCAGACACGACTGAGCAACTGAACTGAACTGAACTGAACTGAAGACTACTTGGACTTTGTGATTTAAATAATAATAAGGTAAAATTAAAAAATACAAACTGCCAGTCCAGGTTTGAAGCAGGATACAGGATACTTGGGGCTGGTGCACTAGGATGACCCAGAGGGATGGTACGGGGAGGGAGGTGGGAGGGTGGTTCAGGATGGGGAATACATGTACACCCATGGTGGATTCATGGTGATGTATGGCAAAACCAATACAATATAGTAAAGTAACTAGCCTACAATTAAAATAAATAAATTTATATTAATAAATAAATAAAACTCCCCCCCAAATATAACTATGATATGCACGGTAAAACTTGAAACCCTGGTTAACTTCTAATCAATGGAATATTACTTATTTCAATGGAGCACAATTTACCAAATGAGTTGTTAGCTGACAACTGACCATATAATAGCACATCCTTGGTTTGTCCAAAATTTGGAAATTATTACTATCTAAACCACAAAAATAGCATCTATAAAGCTGAATTAAAATATTTAAATTCTAGCATAAATTTTTGTCATGGCAATTGTATTTTTAAGCCTATCCTAGCTAAACAGATAGCAAAAAATGTATATCACTCATGTAGCCAATGATTATATGACTTCTTTTTACAGTATTTCTCATTAATGTATATTTAAAATATAAGTGTTAGCCGCTAAGTCATGTCTAACTCTTTGCGATCCCATGAACCGTAACCTTCCTGGCTCCTCTGCCCATGGAATTCTCCAGGCAAGAATATTGGAATGGGTTGCCATTCCTTTCTCCAGAGGATCTTCTTGACCCAGAGAAGAAGTCAGCACAATGTTATAAAGCAGTTATCCTCCAATTAAAAATATATTAAAAAATAAAATAGACAAAATTGTATTTCCACTGGAAATTAGAAAGTCAAGTTGCTTCCACAGCATTTCAAATTAATAAGCTACTCAGAGAGCATATTTACTATCAGTGTAATTGCTGGCAGTTTTGTCCTTGGTCAAAGTATAGGCCTATGTAAGATTGTTCAGCTTGTTGAGCTGCAGTAGCAGTAGGTAAAGATGGTGCGTTGATAACAACTAAAGGAATTTCAGTAGAATGCTCAGTACTATTTGCCATTGTTGCCTTTTAAGTATGACCCATCAGCGATCCACGAGGAGTTACAGGAGGTGAGGTAGCTGGCTGAGAGATATGAATGTGATGAGAATTCAAGAGCACTTCCACAGCATGAGATACAAAATTGGTTGAAGGGGCTTCCGCAATAAAGTTCTTAGTAGCCCTAAATCAAATGGTTAGTGACCCCATTCCGCAGGGTCTAGAAGTTGACTGTAATACTCCCTGAGTCAAAAGGAATCCCTGTTTTTAGGTAAGTACCCCAATGACATTTCTGTCTTTTTCATATGCAAAAAAAGATAAAGGGAAATATGATACTTACGATGCCCAAGGGCAGGTGGGTTCTTCAATGTCTCTTTAAAGGTCTTAAAGGCTCTGTGAAATTGGATCATGGTTAAAAATTGGATCAGAGTTATTATTGTTTAGTAACATTTGAGGGCTTCCAGACAGATCAGTCCCAGTACAGGAGACATAGGAGATGCGGGTCCTGTCCCTGAGTAAGGAAGATTCACTGGAGGAGGAAATGGTAAACCATACTGGTATTCATGTCTATAAAACCCCATGGACAGTGGAGCCTGGGGGGGTTACAGTCTGTGGAGTTGTAAAGAGTTAGACACATCTGAGCAACTAAGCACAAGCACAAGTACGTGCAGAGGTTTAACCATAATAGAAAATAATTCTCTTTTTTCTCATTTTACTAGTAAGCAGCCAGAATAAGCCAAGCAACATTTTGAGCAATGTGACTAGATATCTCTTCAACTAAACATCCAATTTCATCACTAACAAGCATTATCTCCCACAAAATACTAGAATGTGAACACAATTCAGCCAACTTGTTTGCCAACTTTATTGCAAAAATTACTTGTCTTTCTGTTTCCAATAACATATTCCTCATTTCCATATGAGATCTCATCAGAATGGCCCTTAGCAATAAATAGTTCCTTTTATTTTTTTTTTAATTTTATTTTTAATCAGCACAGCAAGTCTCTCTCCATTGGCTAGGCTGCTGGGTGAGACAGGATGAGGGGCAGCAGCCAGCTGAGCAAGTATTCCAGCCTCTCATCAGGCTTACTTTTAATGTATTCACTGCAATGTAGGTTTTTTCCTAGCATTCACTTCCAAAATCTTCCAACATCTTCCTATTATGTAAAAAAACTGTTTCCACAATTTTAGGTATTAACTCCAGCAGTGTCTCGCTTCATCAGTGCTCATTTTGGCCTTAGTCAGTTGAATTGCTATAGCAGAATATCACAGACTAGATGATTTACAAACAAAAATTGATTTCTCACACTTCTGAAGGCTGGGGAATACAAGGTCAAGGCATTGGCAGATTCCACTTTTGGTGAGATTTCAAGGGATGTTCACTTTTAGATCACACTTGTTTAGGCAATATGAAGCTGTTCATTCCTCCTCACATGTCCCTTAAGACAATTTTTTTTTAATCAACTGCTTCTATACACTTATTGTTGAAGCATTCTAGAAGACTTCTCCATCTGTTATTGAGATGGTTTTATAATCGGGAGAAGTAGACATTACTTTGGAAGGCTTTCAATACTCATTCATTTTCTAACCATCACCTAAATAAAGCTAAAATTACTTATTAAGAACTCATCATGTTTTCAGGGGCCTGATACTATATTTATTCAGTCATTTCCTGACATTCTCTTCTTTGTATTTCATTCTGTCATATTATCAAACTGTTTATAGTCTCCTTTTCCATTTGCTTGTGTTCAAGTTATCATCACTTGTTTTAGAATTGTGCTTAGACTTTTATCAATTTCTCAATCTCATGTTGATGTGCTTTACCAGTAGAAGCTTTGCTTAAAATCCTTGATTGAGCTAGTGTCTTTTGCTAAGTTGCTATTGTAACCTGAGCATACCTTTATCACAACACTAAGAAATCTTATTTACCTTTTTATTATATCTTCTTAGATGATAACTTCATAAAAGCATTTTTCTTAATTATCTTCATATTTTCAATAATAGATACATGCCAAGACATAACTGTCAGAGAACAAACATTTTTGAGTCATTGTTTGATAAAAAAAATCCTTGTTATGTTAAAGGTAAAGTATCATTTGGATGAAATAAGCTCCAAAGCCAGTTTGTCATTTTTATATAGAAACTTTAACATAATCTAAACACATTTTTACAAGTTCTGTTACATTTTGCAAGACGCTGTAAGTAGAGGTGGAGAGAATGCATACTGCAATATCAAGATTTGGAGTTTGCATCTTTATTACATTTTGTGACTTTGGTAAAATAATATTCCTCAATGTTATTCTGCAAAATTGAAATAATTCTGGTAACATAATTAAATGTAAAAATATATGTGAATCTTCCTTAAATTAACATATTAAACACGAGTTCACATATGTTAACTTATTCAAATTAAGAAACTATATGTTTATTTAAAACACTAGTATGAAATATTGCTTAAATTTAATATTGCATTCATTCATATTAATCCTAATTATAATACATCTACCTTTTATCAAAATTCCCCCTAGTAATACTATCACTTAGTAAGTATTTTACACATGTCCATGTGAGATATCTTACTATTCTCTCATGAAGTGCTCACAACTAATATCCCTTAGGTAGTGATGAGCAATACTACTGTTTACAATGTAAAATTGTCTATTCTAAGACTTAAAAATCTCACATAAATAGGAATTTTTATGTTTAACTAGAATATTGCTTTGGCCCTATTTCTTTGAGTTTTCTGGGAGAAAAAAATAGAGCAATTTGTATATAGGTCCATTAATTAATATCCTCCATGTAACAAATTTGTTGGGATAGTTTTATCCATATTTTTAAACCTCTATAAAGTCTTCAGGTAGGAATAGGTGCATCTAACATTTATCCAAGCTATTCTCAGACTTTATAAGCCCGCTTTTCCTTAGGTGACCTCCCCATCAGATACTTTTCATACCTGTAAACATCCTATTGAATCATTCTATGATGAGATAGCTCAGACTTACCCTCCACTGCCCCAAGTAAAACTTATCCATTCATTTATTCCTCTTCTGTAGTAAATATTTTTTGAGTAGTTACTATATATCAAGTGCTATTTTAGATACTCAAGAAAAAAAATTGCAAATGAAATAAGTAGATCACCATCATGGGACATCGCTATGATAATTGCGATAATCACACCCTTGATAATTTTTTGTTGTTCTTCCAGAGTAATTTTGATGCTATATTTCTATTACCATTGCATTTCCTGAACTACTTACAAGGTGATGATAGCATGTCCTTGTTACCATGGTCTGTCTCTTGAAGTCTTAAGAAGATACCAAGTTTTTCCCAATGGTTGATTCCCAAGACTCAATGATCTCTTCTAAAGGAGAAGTCCTTTCCTTAAATAATATTTAGCACATTCACAAGGACACCTTGTTACAATAGGGAGAAATGTTTGTAATTGCATCTATTAACATTTATTCTCCTGTTTTCTTCCAGGAACTCATTGGTACTTGAAACAATATGTATTTAGGGGTAGACTTTGCCTTGGTACACAGAAGAAATTCTCTTGTAAGCTTGAACCACTACTACTTCCTGGGACTTAGAGATGTATTGTAAAAAACAGCCTATTAGGGCAGAACATCTCCAACATCTCTGGTATTTTTACCTTTGAGTGTCCATGCACCATATTCTCCACTGAATTTGTCAGAAATTACATAAATAGGTCAGGTCAGAGTTTAAGCTTTATCCCATGTGGTATTCAAACTCTAGGTAAGCTAGAAAATTCAGGATACCAGTTTCATTGTCTCAAAATATTCCAAATGAATAAAATAGGCTAGGAGTTAGAGGACTGAAATTGGTACCTGTCACGTGCTACAATTTTGTATAATTAATAACCATTGTTGCAGCTTTTTTTTAAGATGAGATGTTGGTAATTTAATGATTAACTGGTAATATATAAGAAATATTTCAAAAATATTATAATTTAAACCAACACTTATCATATAATATCATATACAGACTCTGGCTCAAAATTTTGCTGTTGGAGTCATGGTGGCCCAGTGTCTCTAATGACTTTTATTAGAGTTCTTAGGGTTTCTGTTCCAAATTTATGTTACTAATATTAAGCTTTTCAGATTTAGTACTGTTTTATTGTAGTGTATAAATTGTCAGTTAAAATACAGTGTATTTTACTCATATTCTTTTGTCCACACACATGTTAAAAAATAAACAATAATTCAATAATATTTTATTAAATTCATTTAAGCAAAGAAGATAATTTTTGTTGTTTTATTAAAATGTTTAAATACAAGTATTTTAGAGACACATGTACCCCAATGTTCATTGCAGCACTGTTTATAATAGCCAGGACATGGAAACAACCTAGATGTCCATCAGCAAGCTTTATCCCATGTGGTATTCAAACTCTAGGTAAGCTAGAAAATTCAGGATACCAGTTTCATTGTCTCAAAATATTCCAAATGAATAAAATAGGCTAGGAGTTAGAGGACTGAAATTGGTACCTGTCACGTGCTACAATTTTGTATAATTAATAACCATTGTTGCAGCTTTTTTTTAAGATGAGATGTTGGTAATTTAATGATTAACTGGTAATATATAAGAAATATTTCAAAAATATTATAATTTAAACCAACACTTATCATATAATATCATATACAGACTCTGGCTCAAAATTTTGCTGTTGGAGTCATGGTGGCCCAGTGTCTCTAATGACTTTTATTAGAGTTCTTAGGGTTTCTGTTCCAAATTTATGTTACTAATATTAAGCTTTTCAGATTTAGTACTGTTTTATTGTAGTGTATAAATTGTCAGTTAAAATACAGTGTATTTTACTCATATTCTTTTGTCCACACACATGTTAAAAAATAAACAATAATTCAATAATATTTTATTAAATTCATTTAAGCAAAGAAGATAATTTTTATCGTTTTATTAAAATGTTTAAATACAAGTATTTTAAACTATATTTCCATTTTCTGTCATATATACTCTAAATTCATAGCGATACTTTTCTTCTTCACTGGAAACATTACTTTTAGATTTTTTTTTTTTCATTAATAGTCTCACCTACTATTCTTCAAAGTATTTTATTTTCCATTTCTGAGCTACCTCCATTTCTTCTCAGTGTGATGGCAGTCTCCACACTGACAGGGATCAGGCCTTTATCAGGAGTGACTGGAGTACGAGCTAATGAAAGGTGAAAGGAGGTGGTTGTATTGGGGTCATCCTGGCAGGGAACCCATAGTACCAGGAAGGTTTCAGTCTGCTATCTCTCTGCTGGGCCTGGGAGCAAGCAAATCTGTGTGCACAACGCCCTTCAAGAGTGGAGTTTCCCACAGCTCTCTATAAGCTCCACTGGATTTCAAATGAGTCAAAAATTTTGTCTTCTTCGTGTCATATCTCAGAGTTGGCATGCCTATATATGTGGCTTAAACCTATCACTCTGTAGGGAGGATCCCTGAATCTGTGATATTCTGCTCTGGGTAACCTGACAAGAGTGTGGATCCCAACTAGATTGTTTCTCCACCTTGCTTAACAGAATCTGCCCATTATAATTATGGTTGTAGAAGAGACATTCTGCTAGCCTTCAGGTCATTCCCAGAGAAAGTCACTATGTATATAGATGAGGTTTTGATGTGCTCATGGTGGGCGGTGAGCCCATGCTGTTTTTCCTGTGAAATATTAACATCTCCTTCTGCATTCTCTCATTTAAATATCATAAGAACTCTTCAAAAGAGGTTCTATAAATACCCTTTGTATCTAAAGCTTAAAGACATTAAATTAGTTTCCTAACTTTTCACACTTAAGAAAATTTAGAATTGAACTTTTAGATAAACGTAACTCAAACTCATAGATTGTACTTAACTGTAAGTGTGTTAATATTATTTAACCTGAATATGATAAACAAGTTATATTGTTTCACATGATTGTGGTTCATTCATGTGAAGATATACTGTTTTTGCTTTAGAGCTTGAGTCAGTCAGATAAATCTTCCTGAGATTAAAAAACATGGAGATGTTAAAAAGAAGAAAATTTCTTTTCCTTTTATTCCTTGATAGTCCTCCTTGTATAGTTTGTTTCTCTTCTTGCTTTAAAACAATAGCAAAGATGATGAATCTTTTGGGTTTGTGTTTAATGTTGTTATTTTCTTATATTCAATATGTTTGTGTTTTTCTACACTTGAATAATTTCTTCAGTTTATAAATAAAAAGTTTCACTTTGAGGAGTGTATTTAAAAGTCACATTCAAAACTTGAATTTTTTTTAAATTTTAGTTTCAAAATGATGTTTTTTCTAAAAATTCTAGAAATTGCCTTCTTTTAGTATTTTTCAGTATTTTTGAATACAATACCCTCTCAAATCTCTTTAAATATATATGTATATAGTCAGTTCAGTTCACTTGATCAGTCATGTCCGACTCTTTGTGACCCCATGAATCGCAGCATGCCAGGCCTCCCTGTCCATCAGCAACTCACAGAGTTCACTTCAACTCATGTCCATCAAGTCAGTGATGCCATCCAGCCATCTCATCCTCTCTTATCCCCTTCTCCTCCTGTCCCCAATCCCTCCTAGCATCAGAGTCTTTTCCAATGAGTCAATTCTTCACATGAGTTGCCAAAATACTGGAGTTTAAGCTTTAGCATCATTCCTTCCAAAGAACACCCAGGGCTAATCTTCTTCAGAATGGACTGGTTATACCTCCTTGCAGTCCAAAGGACTCTCAAGAATCTTCTCCAACATCACCATTCAAAAGCATCGTTCTTAAGTACTCAGCCTTCTTCACAGTCCAACTCTCACATCCATATATGACCACTGGAAAAATCATAGCCTTGACTAGATGGACCTTTGTTGGCAAAGTAATGTCTCTGCTTTTCAATATGCTATCTAGGTTGATCATAACTTTCCTTCCAAGGAGTAAGTGTCTTTTAATTTCATGGCTGCAGTCACCATCTGCAGTGATTTTGGAGCCCAGAAAAATAAAGTCTGACACTGTTTCCACTGTTTCCCCATCTATTTGCCATGAAGTGATGGGACAAAATGCCATGATCTTCATTTTCTGAATGTTGAGCTATAAGCCAACTTTTCACTCTCCTCTTTCTGTTTCATCAAGAGACTTTTTAGCTCCTCTTCACTTTCTGCCATAAGGGTGGTGTCATCTGCATATCTGAGGTTATTGATATTTTTCCAGGGAATCCTGATTCCAGCTTGTGCTTCATCCAGCCCAGCATTTCTCACGATGTACTCTACATGTAAGTTAAATAAACAGGGTACCAATATACAGCCTTGACATATTCCTTTTCCTGTTTGGAATCGGTCTGTTGTTCCATGTCCAGTTCTAACTGTTGCTTCCTGACCTGCATACAGATTCCTCAAGAGGCAGGTTAGGTGATCTGGTGTTCCCATCTCTTTCAGAATTTTCCACAGTTTATTGTGATCCACACAGTCAAAGCATTTGGTATAACCTTAAAATATTTTTCTTCTTTCTAAAAATGCTTCTATTCTGTCTGTAAGGTAGCATTATTTTATATTTTTATAAAATATTCCAGAACTGCATGAATAATGCATATTATAAAGAATGCCTATGTTTTTTTGTCACCATTCAATAATCAAACTGTTGGGGCTTCCTTGGTGGATCAATGATAAAGAAACCATCTGCCAATGCAAGAGACGTGGGTTCAATCCCTGATCTGGAAAGATCCCACATGCAGTAGCACAGCTAAACCCATGCTCTACAACTACTGAGCATGTGCTCATGAGCCTGGGAGCCACAGCTACTCAGCCTATGTTCTGTAACTACTGAATCTGAGTAACCTAGTGCTCATACTCTGCAACAATAGAAGCCACCATAATTAAAAAACAAACAAACAAACAAACAAACACAAACACATGCACCAAAACTGGAAAATAACCTACTTGCCACAGCTGGAGAAAAATCTACATAGCCAAAAATAAATAAATGATAAAATTATTTAAAAAATAATCCATTTCTTCCAAGTTGTCCACTATTTGCATATAGCTTCAGTATTCTTGCCTTGAGAAACCCATGAACAGTATGAAAAGACAAAATGATAGGATACCAAAAGAGGAACTCCCCAGGTCTTTAGGTGTCCAATATGCTACTGGAGATCAATGGAGATATAACTCCAGAAAGAATGAAGGGATGGAGCCAAAGCAAAAATAATACCCACTTGTGGATGTGACTGGTGATAGAAGCAAGATCCAATGCTGTAAAGAGCAACATTGCTTAGGAAAAGGATACCAAAAGAGGAACTCCCCAGGTCTTTAGGTGTCCAATATGCTACTGGAGATCAATGGAGATATAACTCCAGAAAGAATGAAGGGATGGAGCCAAAGCAAAAATAATACCCACTTGTGGATGTGACTGGTGATAGAAGCAAGATCCAATGCTGTAAAGAGCAACATTGCTTAGGAACCTAGAATGTCTGTCCCATAAATAAAGACACATTGGAAGTGGTCAAACAAGAGATGACAAGAGTGAACATCGACATTCTAGAAATCAGCTAACTAAAATGGACTGGAATAGGTGAATTTAACTCAGATGACCATTATATCTACTACTGCAGGCAGGAATCCCTCAGAAGAAATGGAGTAGCCATCATGGTCAAAAAAAGAGTCCGAAATGCAGTACTTGGATGCAATCTCAAAAACGACAGAATGATCTCTGTTCATCTCCAAGGCAAATCACTCAATATCACAGTTATCCAAGTCTATGCCCCAACCAGTAATGCTGAAGAAGCTAAAGTTAAATGGTTATACAAAGACTTACAAGACCTTTTAGAACTAACACCCAGAAAAGATGTCCTTTTCATTATAGGGGACTGGAATGCTAAAGTAGGAAGTCAAGAAACATTTGGAGTAACAGGCAAATTTGGCCTTGGAATGTGGAATGAAACAGGACAAAGACTAATAGAGTTTTGCTATGAAAAAGCACTGGTCATAGCAAATACCCTCTTCCAACAACACAAGAGAAGACTCTACACATGGACATCACCAGATGGTCAGCACCGAAATCAGACTGATTATATTCTTTGCAGCCAAACATGGAGAATATAATCAACAAAAACAAGACCAAGAGCTGACTGTGGCTCAGATCATGAACTCCTTATTACCAAATTCAGACTCCAATTGAAGAAAGTAGGGAAAACCGCTAGACGATTCAGGAACGACCTAAATCAAACCCCGTATTATTATACAGTGGAAGTGAGAAACAGATTTAAGGGCCTAGATCTGATAGAGTGCCTGATGAACTATGGAATGAGGTTTGTGACATTGTACAGGAGACAGGGATCAAGACCATCTCCATGGAAAAGAAATGCAAAAGAGCAAAATGGCTGTCTGGGGAGGCCTTACAAATAGCTGTGATAAGAAGAGAGGTGAACAGCAAAGGAGAAAAGGAAAGATATAAGCATCTGAATGCAGAGTTCCAAAGAATAGCAAAAAGAGATAAGAAAGCCTTCTTCAGTGATCAATGCAAAGAAATAGAAAAAAGAACAGAATGGGAAAGACTAGAGATCTCTTCTAGAAAATTAGACATATGAAGGGAACATTTCATGCAAAGATGGGCTCGATAAAGGACAGAAATTGTATGGATCTAACAGAAGCAGAAGATATTAAGAAGAGGTGGCAAGAATACATGGAAGAACTGTACAAAAAAGATCTTCATGACCCAGATAATCATGAGGATGTGATCACTAGTCTAGAGCCAGACATCTTGGAATGTGAAGTCAAGTGGGCCTTAGAAAGCATCACTACGAACAAAGCTAGTGGAGGTGATGGAATTCCAGTTGAGCTGCTTCAAATCCTGAAAAATGATGCTGTGAAAGTGCTGCACTCAA